>MJUT01063358.1:2114178-2138913 GCA_002080005.1 Gigantidas platifrons
TCACGTGATTTATCAAGGTGATATGTGATAAGTTGGCTATACGTTATCACGTGATTTATCAAGGTGATATGTGATAAGTTGGCTATACGTTATCACGTGATTTATCAAGGTGATATGTGATAAGTTGGCTATACGTTATTGGTTACGACTTTTTAACACCATTTTCATCATATTTGAGCTTTATCACGTCAATCAGATTTGTTGGTAGAGGAAACTCGAGTACTTGTAGAAAACCACCGATCTCCTGCAAGCCACTGAATATGGAATATGGAGATTTGCGTTTGGATGTACAATTTGTCCTTATTTGGCATTACAATTACCTTTCCAAAGAAAATATTATTTATTTTTAACTTATAGTGAGCGTTACACTCACCAAACAAGTTGCTCACCATGATTAACCTGACAATTCTCCATAAAGAGGACATCACATATTGACCACCAAGAGGCCAGCTGGGCATCTATCTGTGTACTGTCACAAATGCCAACCTTTCAAGGTGGCATATGACATAAAGATTAAAGATTTTATAATATATTATCATTGGACATGCTTTCTTTGTTTATTGTTTATTGTTTATTTTCTTCTGAAGACGATTTATACTCATCAGTCTTTTTTATAGAATGTTACTCCTATGCATGTTTTACTGGCAGTTTGATTCTAACGCTTAGATCTCATTGGTCATCCAGGCTCATCCGATCAAATAAATCCGAGCTATCCTATTTAGATTGTTTGATTACAGACGAGTACTAGAGTACCCAATATAGATCAATGACTTTTAAAGTAAGTAGTAAAAGTATATCCTCTATCAGTGCGCTTAATTTAAGACGTGAATTCTATCACACTCGTTAAAGGCATTTATGGCTAAGGCAAATTAACTATTTGCGTGATGAATAATAATTTGCAAAAAAAAATAAAATAATAATGATGATGAAAGTTAAATATGTTTGTAAAATGTTTTAGACGTTTAGATTGGAATTTTTCTGTCTGAGATACCGGTCCAAACTACACAAAAATCCTCTTAATGTCGTTGGCTCATATTCCGATCATTCATTTTTCTTACGGACAACAGAAATGTGCTGGAATTTTTCATTCAATGCCTCGGCAGACAGATTTTCGATTTCGGTTTTTTCTCCGGTTTGCACCAGATATGTCCTGAACAAGTTCATATCAGATGTAGTTTTTTTCCTAGTATTTTCATTTTCATTTTCTTAGAGAAAATTGTCAATGTCATCAAACTTTACATCGCTGAATCTTTCGTCTGACGTTTTGATTTTTGAAGAATTTACATTTTCAATGATACTAAAATCCGTCAATTCATTTGTGGTAGTTTCTTCTAATTCAAATTCGTCAGTAGATAATACAAATTCCAAAGCTTGGGCATCGTAATTCGAAAAATTATCAGACATATTTAGAGTTAATTAGCAGACGATGTTTTGGGGGTGGTTAAAAGTTATCTTATTGGAAAGATTCTTTCTGCCGAGACCACATGTTTTAGAGCATAATTCTGCCATGAAAAGTATTAAAACTGTCAATGTTTGCCAAATTTACCTGTTTTTTATTGTATCACAATGAAATACTAGATTAAGATATCATTTGTTTATTTTTTTTAATCTTTTCTTTATCGTAAATGAAACTAACAATCTGTCAATGAAATGAAGCAACGGGACATCACTCCATATAATATTCTAAAAAAAAAAAAAAGTTCCGGTGTCATACAGTAAACCCTCCCCCATAGTAGATTAAACCTCGGAAGATTTACTATAATGTAAACCTTCCCCCATGGGGGAACGTTTACTATATAGTATTTATTCCGCATAGTAAACTTTCCTACCTAACCGATTAGCAACAAGACACTATAGATTTGTGCTTGTTTACCTTTTAATCAAAACCGGATATAATTAATGGTATATAACAATTAAAATTAACACGATATTTACTATATAGCAAAATATCCGGGGGGATGATCGGCTATGGATGGGGGATGTTTGCTATATAGTAAATTTGCCCCCGGGGGAATATTTACTATATACATGTAGTAAAGTATCCGGGGGAAGGTTTACTATATAGCAAATATTCCGAGGGGAAGGTTTGCTATGCGGAAGGTTTACTATATGACACCGGCTCTAAAAATGGTGGGAAAAATAGCGAGAATGAAAATAAAAATGGTAATTTATCGTTTTTATTTAACTCGGAAATCACAGTATTTCATCGATATCTATATAATAAGTATTTTTATTAGGGACTATTTTCTGTATAATTATGTCACACAAAATGCTGATAGTTAGGTAAAGATAGGGATTTTTATCATTTAATTATTAACTTTCGCTATTTTACTGAAGTGACGGCAAACTTTCACCGATTTATGAAACTAGATGTATATTCTATGCCGTGAGCCAGGAATATAATTGTTAGTAATAAATAATAAGCGGATTATCCGTTCTCTGAGCCACGTAATGGGTTTGCCGGAGGGTATAAATACAGTGTCGATCTAGCGTTTCGGCATCTCATATCAGAATGTCGTCAAGTACGCACCACACAAATAAACCTTAACCTAGCAGGGGCGGATGCAGGGGGGAGGGGGGGGGGGCGCACCCGGCGCCCCCCCTAAAATTAGAAAAAATATGATTTTAAATGCGTAAAATCGTGATTTTTCACACGAAATACCCAAACAATTTTCGTGCGTCGCTCTGCTCGGCGCGATTATTTTAAGTGCGCCCCCTCCTAACTTGAAATCCTGGATCCGCCCCTGCTTAGCCAAATTTACCAGGTACAAGATGCATTTCGATACATACAGAATTAACGGTTGTCTGAGCCAAACATATTAATAACTCCATTTTAGCGTATTTTAAGTAACATTTTGGAATAAGATAAGGGAGCTTGCAGGAAAAACTATTTACCATTCTACAAGAAGTCGCCATTTTTTATCTAGCTAACTAGGAACCAGTCCAACGTGTACAAATTTCCAGCATTTATTGAGAGCTTCATAATCAATATGAATTTAAGATACGATATTCCGCCACATTAACAACCTTATACAAAACTTTATTACATAGCAGCCATTATATTATTAACATTAAAGCGAGAACAATGTTAAATTATTTTTACAATCTATCTAGTAGGGGTTCGGAAGGTATGGCTTCCAGCAAGGTTATTTTGTATGTATTAAGAATAGTTATTGTTACTTTGGATTGAATCATATAAATGGAATGCAGAATGTTGTCATAATACATATATTTTCATGCATACGCTTGATTATATATATGCTGGAGCTGGACAACTACACAACAAAATAAGAGCACAGAGGAACATCTTATAAACTTATCACAGGATAAAAGTGCATGTAGGCTTAGCTAGTCCGTCAATAACAATATCATTCCCATATCTCAAAGGATACACTGATATACTTTGTATGGTGGCGGGAATCAATATACATGTACAAAGATAATTAGGGGCATTTTTGTTGACTATATTTTAAAAAGAAATTGAAGTTTCTTTCTCTTCCGTCTGACAGATTGTACTTTCCAGCCTATCTCTATTATATACAATTTCAGTTTTTATGAAAATACATAAAAAAAAATGTAGGTTAGACTGAAACAATTATGGCAGCTTCGAGTTGAAGTTTTTCCAGTTTATGTGAATTTTCATTCCCACAGTTATCCCATAGTTCACATGCATATTCAAAAAGTGGTCTAACATTCACAGGATATAGTTTATCTATACGTTAGTGCGAATAAGACGGTAGAATGTACAAACGTTTAGATACACTACTCTGAATATTATCAACATGGGTATTCCACTAAGCACCGTTGCTAAATGTAACACCTAAGTGTTTATGAGAAGTCGTAATGGGCACTGATTGTCCATTAGAAAAGAAATCAAGAGTTTTGGAATGCTACGATTAGAAAAAAAATCATGATTTCCGTCACTTTTTTTTTTACCTTATGTCCATTTAACTCAAATCATGATCAATGACATTTTTCAACTGCATTGTGTCCTGAATTGAATAATCGAACGAAGTGTCATCTGCAAATAGTCTCCCCAGTTATATAAGTTTTGTCAGCAATATCATTTACAAAGATAATAAATAAGAGAGGGTCAGGGACTCAGTCTTGTGGAACTCCTACAGATACCCATAGCAGCATTTTGGCTATATCATGACGTTGTATGGCTATTAAAGACAGAAGACATAGCAGATGTAACATGTTTATTGAGGACATGAAGACTTGTGTAATTCTAACAACTTCATCAATTTACTCCAATTTTGAAGTCTCGAAGGAAACAATCTGTTAGAGTAGTCTTGGAAACGCCCCTGAAATAAAACAAATACTTGATCTTAAAATATCATATCACTGAGAGGTGAATAAAACTAGATTAACTCCACCTTCTTTAAATTGAAGTATCTGTACGAAGCCAGGAGAGTGAGCGGTCATGTATACAACTTTAAATTGAAGTATCTGTACGAAGCCAGGAGAGTGAGCGGTCAAGTATACAACTTTAAATTGAAGTATCTGTACGAAGCCAGGAGAGTGAGCGGTCATGTATGCAACTTTAAATTGAAGTATATGTACGAAGCCAGGAGAGTGAGAGGTCATGTATACAACTTTAAATTGAAGTATCTGTACGAAGCCAGGAGAGTGAGCGGTCATGTATACAACTTTAAATTGAAGTTTATGTACGAAGCCAGGAGAGTGAGCGGTCATGTATACAACTTTAAATTGAAGTATCTGTACGAAGCCAGGAGAGTGAGCGGTCATGTATACAACTTTAAATTGAAGTATATGTACGAAGCCAGGAGAGTGAGAGGTCATGTATACAACTTTAAATTGAAGTATCTGTACGAAGCCAGGAGAGTGAGAGGTCATGTATACAATTTGTAAGCTGTGGAATAACAATATGTATCACCATTTATCTTCTCGTTGCCACGTTCATCAATGTTTTGAGTGATGTAGATAATTCATACATGTAATGAGTGTGAACCTACAATAGTCAAACACTATCGCTTCACATAAGAAACTATACTATTGCTATTTGCTGCTGTAAAGCTTTGATATTTTTGCTACGTGCACTTTAATATTTTGCACATCTTGACTTTCAAATATTTCCGGACCTCTGACATAATCTGCAAATTCTTGAAGGTGGTCAGCATTTTGGTATAATAATTTGGTAGAAGTACATCCAATCAGGTTTACAGAAGCGATACGTGTGAATGAATGAACTTATTCTCACAAACTAGCATACTATTTACAGAGAGCATATCATCGATATACACAATAAATCATCGTTAACTAACCTGGAGGAGTGATTTTCACATTTACAATTGTGGTGAATCTCTAAAGTTTTTCTAATATTACACGACTACATGACTTAGATAATTGTTGGAATTTGTATGTATTTGTATTTTAGGTACAGGAATGTGGTAGTAATTTCTTTCTCTCCTCTTTTAGAGATTTATTCTAGTGTTATATTACTATATGTATATATAACCTGTCTAAACCGAACCCTGAGTAAACCGAAAACCTGCTTAAACCAGACACACTTTACAGTCCCATCTAGTTAATGTCTTTGTAATTTGAACCTGTCTAAACCAAACACCTGTCTAAACTGAAAACAAATTCTTCAGTCCCAAACGGGTTCGGTTTAGACAGGTTTTACCGTATTACTTTTATCTTTAATACAAAGTAATTATATTATATTTTATTTGATTAAGCCAGCTTACATGACAACATGGATGTTCTGATAACTTGATTTTATTTGATTAAGCCAGCTTACATGATAACATGGATGTTCTGATAACTTCAGTAAGTTCTTGGTACAAGTTTCACCACATGGTAAATCTGATTGACAATTTTTAAGTATATTTTCTGTTAGCGATGACTTTAATTCGTCTTCGAAACTTTCCAATGAACATCCTCCCATGTAAGGCTCTGGAAATTATTACATGGTACAGTAATTATGAATAATGCTGTGAAAACGAACATGAAATACACAGCCTACATTGTATCATATTAACTTATTTGCAAATGTTATAGAAAACAATATATATAAATGTATCTCCACACACGAAAAATTTGCAGCTGCAAAATGTTTTAATAAAATATAGATATACGATTCAGTACGCACGATGCATTTTGGATCGACCTTCCTCATGTACACTCACAGCCAAAAGATTAGAAAGCCAAATGATTGGAATGGCGTTGTGGGCGATAAAACGAAACGGCTTAAACATGATAACTCTTCTTTTCTCGTTCAATACATCTTTTTACAAAAACTATTTCTGGAAACACTATTAATAAAAAAAAAAGGTCTGAATTACGGTCATTGTACTATTGCAATACATATCAAACTGTCGGTACACTTCTAAGAAGGTTTGAAGATACCAAAGGGGTAATCAGAATCCGTATATCGAAGAAGAACAGACAACAAAATGGTCAAAAGAAAAAGTACAAAAGGACAAACAACAATCTACAAAACATACTCATAAAACTAAAGATCAAGTAACACGAACCCCACTAAAAACCAGAGGTTAACTCGGGTGCTCCGGAAGGGTAAACAGTTCCTGCTCCACTAGTGAAACCCGTCGTGTTAATCTAGTTACAAACCTGGTGATAGGTCATGAACGGGAGGTGTTTACGACAAGTGGAACATATCCGTACTCATTTGTGACACAGATATTCCATAACGGTCAACCAAGTCATGGGGGCGACCGTAAAACTTTCAATGTGATGACTTTAACTTAACTAAGAGGAACCCTTGGTTCAGTAGCGTCCTTGTTAGCAGAAACCCTCTATCAATGACATCTTTATAAGAGCCATAGCTTCTAGAATATTGTATCAACTGAGAGATATATACTTCATATGCAGGTGCAGCTGGAATGTTGCTACATATGAATGGAAAGTTCACGATGGGAAAATTGAAATAATATTTTTTGTCGTAAAGTTTCGTTCTTAATCGCCCCTCACTGTCAATTTCGAGGTGTAGGTCAAAGTATGTAGCAGAACTATATGTACCTGTGGTATCCTTTATTTCAAGCTCAATGGGATAGATGTGATCAACGAAATCACCAAACCTAGAATTATTTAGTGAAAGGACATCATCTGTATAGCGGAATGTGAAATTAAAGGATCGGGCTAACTTCTTTTCGTTTTTCTTGAGAAGCCCCTGTATGAAGTCTGCCTCATACGATAAAAAGGAGCAAGTTGGCGAGAAGAGGAGCACAGTTTGTACCCATAGTTATGCCGACTGTCTGTTGAAAACACGCCCACCAAAGATAACAATATATTATCAATCAAAAACTTGAGCATGTTGATGATATCAGTTTCAGAGAACTTTTTGGTAGAATCAGAGTGGGTTAAAAAAAAATTTTTTTTAAATCCAACCTTAGCTAATGGTTCGTGCCATTCCCAATGTATATCTTATGACATGGCTTACTCTTCATTATGTTAATCAAATGTCGTGAAACTTACTATTTGCTTTTTATTCTTTGGTTTGCACTTACTGTTTTGTATCCAGATTGCTGGATTTGATATTAATATTCGCAAAATGTATCATCCAAATACAGGCAATATATGAAAATTTGAGAGCTACAAACCTCCTCTCATGTGACAGTTTACGTCATACTTGTCAAATTGTATACACTGGTCAAATCCGGGAACTTTGGGATAATATGTTACAAAGGCATAACACATTTCGGCCTGAAATGGAAAAAATAAGAATGACTTAGAAACATTTAATCCTTTTTTTAATTCCACGTGTCGATGTGTAGATAATAAAATGTTACCAAACAACCCCAGTGTTAGTGACCACTTACCTCTAATGTATCCAAGTGAACTCCAAATTAAAATGCTAATTGTACTGGTATATGTATACCAGTCTTGTATTTAGATTTATACCTATATACATATGTATACTGCAGTCAAAATGCGTTGACAGTATATTTACAAGTGATAAACGGTCACTGACCGTTTATAGTATTTTGAAATCAGTTAGGGACTCTTGGGGGTAACTAACTTTTTAAATAATTTGAATATTGGTAGTAATATCCATTAATGTCACTAATGATTGCAGTATAAAGACAATAACAGTGCATTGACTTGACATAAAATTCGATATATGTATTCGGCACGAATCTGAGAAAATGCTCGGGAAACCCTCTCATTTACCCCGATTCTAAGCCTCATCCGTATATCGATTTTATGTCAAGTCAATGCAGTGTTATTGTCTATGTACTGACCTTTGGGATAATTCCATTCAAATGTCATTTTTAGCATGATGGCTTTGATTTCTCAATAGAAAATTGTACTTTCATTATTCAAGAACCTGATCCCTCTTTTTATAATTTATTAAAGAGGACACTTTCTGTAAGGTAAATTATCCAAATAAGGTTACGAGAAGCCATAACTAGTCATGATGTGCTTCAAATGTTGCAGTCAACGTTTCCTTAGTGTTCGAGTTTTGGAATTTCAATAATTTACGACGGGTACCATAATTGGGACAGATAATCCAGAACACCTGGGCCCACGGTTCTACAACTTTCGAGTACGATTGTTCGTACTCATACTCCCATCTCATCCAATCAGAATGCTATATTTAGTAGATATGACGTTCTGATTGGACGTTTGTCGAGTATAAGTAGAAATATCGTACTCAAAAGTCTTATGACCATCATAAAATTTTCCAATATGATTTTTATCCTCGTGCTAACAATCTTCCAATTAATAAACACGGTGCCTGATTAGCCATTTTACGAGTAAGAGTACCATAATTGTACTCAAAAAGTTGTATTACCGTAAAATCTGGTCTTACGGCAAAACCATGCCGGTATAATATTAATACAACATGTACTATTTTCGAAATATGGCTCAATAGAACAGTTTTCAATAAGGTCTGTGTTTTTACACGCATAGTCCCAACTTAATTTACAACAGTAAGCCTTGATCACACTCAAATGTTATGCTTATGTAGAGCACCTGTCATTCTGCATTTTAGATTTTTCACTTGCACATGTAGGTGTTGCGGTCTCTAATACGAGTTCTGCATAAAAACTAGTCCCATTTGTGTTGCGTTGTGTCGTATTTCAATGTTGTTATTTTTTATTTGGAGAAACTACGTCCAAATGTTTCTTATTTTTAGCATGGTTTCATCACGATTTCGATGTAACGTAAAAACAAATGAATAAACTAACATCTGAGCCCTCTCCCCAGTACACTGTGTGATTTCTATCTCCAGAGCTGAACCAACATGAAAGTTTTACTTCGTCGCCTGAAAGAAAATGGAAGCCATATTATCCAGAGTCCTGATTCACGCTGTCAATACTAGTTTATTATATCCAAATTGTTAGTTTAATAGAAATAATAATGGAACGCATTTGACAAAGGCTCATCGCAATTTTCATACGTTACGCTCAGTTTGAACCCAATCTCACAGTTTGAAACAAAAATAATGTCCAATTTAAACGTCATTCGTAAAATTACAGATATCGCTAAACAGGGCAGCAAAAATAAGTATATTAGTGCACTTTCTAAACTATGGCTTATTAAGATTATATTTAGCTGTTTACAAGAGAGATATTTAGATTTCACACATGTCTATATTTATTTTCATATACAAATATCTATACCAGGTTTCACTTCTACTGGGGGTTCATGGTAGTGTATTGGTGACTTGTGGTAGTTGTATACAGCATCATGTGCAACTTCTCGCACCAAATTACCATTTCGGTATATCTCGAATTTCCCCTCAACAGCTGTACAAAAAAACAATGTTTCATGATTCCATTAAATATAAAAAGACAAAAAGAGACGAAATCCATCTATTAATCACTTAATCGCGCACATAATGAGTACGAAATGCCTATATTTTCCAATTTAAGAGAATAATACTTAAGTAGTATTATAGCATTAAATATTATAACATTCCGACAGAGGTAGAAAATCCAAATTAATACCTGTTTAGAAATAGAATGCCTGTACCAAGTGGTAAAGTTGATCATCATTTCAAAATTTGTATGGCCGTCACCGTGATGTGGTCAACCCTTCCACAATATCTGTGTCACAGACTACAATGGATGTGTTCTGTTTGTTGTAACAAACTTGTCCTTTTATCATCGAATATAACACGAGTACCACGACAGGTGCCACTAGTGGATCAATAACTGCCTACCCTTCCGGAGCACATGAGTTCACCCCCGGTAAAAGTAGGGTTGGTGTTGCTCAATCTTTCGTTTTTACGGACCTTTGTATGTCTTTTTGTCACTTTCTCTTCGCCATTTACGACTTCTGATTACCCTTGGTATCTTCCACTTTTCTATAAGTTTTACAAATCGTATATTTCAAATATGTCGATGTTTTTGGTTTATCTAACTATTTGGTCATTCATAGCAGTCCCTGTAATAAGTCAACATAACAAAAAAACATAGGTATTGATGTTACAAAGTAACCTGGCCGGTCTGTTTGAACTTCAAACTATAACCGTGGACGAATCTACTATTTATAGGTATTGATGTTACAAAGTAACCTGGCCGGCCTGTTTGAACTTCAAACTATAACCGTGGACGAATCTACTATTTATAGGTATTGATGTTACAAAGTAACCTGGCCGGCCTGTTTGAACTTCAAACTATAACCGTGGACGAATCTACTATTTATAGGTATTGATGTTACAAAGTAACCTGGTCGGCCTGTTTGAACTTCAAACTATAACCGTGGACGAATCTACTATTTATAGGTATTGATGTTACAAAGTAACCTGGCCGGTCTGTTTGAACTTCAAACTATAACCGTGGACGAATCTATTATTTATATGTAACACCAAGTTCTCGTACAAATAACAACAATCGGCTATTCATAGTATTGTTGTTTTCATAGTATAGAATATAAAAGGTATAATAGTTGTCAACTGACTCTAATTAAATGGATCAGTGAATTCAGATCTAAGCTATTTTACCTGTCCACCCTAAATTAAAAATGAAGGTTCCAATTAGCCACGCCCGGCCAACTTAGCCTGAATCAACAATACTTAACAGCAACATTTATATGTTCAACCTACCCATATTATGCATATGTATATAAGTCTTGGTAAGGTAAATTGGATGTGGGAGCATGCGCTTTGTACATGTTGAACTACAACTTCCGCTTTGTAGTAAATGTCTACTTCCTGCTGGTATTTCTAAATCATTTTGACCTATTTGGACATTTCCCACCTCGTAATTCCGCATGTGTTTTGTATAATATAATCTGATACCAGACGTGTCTGAAAAGAAAATGCATATGCTGATTTTTATCGTAGAGTTTATAGATAATTTAGGTTCAGTCTAGATTGTAATAGAAGAATGAGGCTAATGGTAATATTACGTTAACGTTTAATTGCCACGTGGTTGGTTTTTTGTGTCGTTATTTGTAACCCCGAAGTGTGATGACGGCATTTGTAAGATTACTTCACCCGTATTGTGTTTCCTTGTTGCTTAGATACCGCATCTGAGAAATGAAATTCTATACAAACGAAACGACAAAATTCCCAGACCCCGCTTGTATCTACAGAAGTATAGACTGTCGCTCGTCTGTAGGCTAGCATAGTTTTAAACTCATTCTTGTGTACGAATTTTTTGCGACCATATAGAACTACTGATCTGTTCACAGATGCATGATTGTAGGGGAGGTTGTGATAACGGTTTACATGGAATCAACAAATTGAAGAAAAGAAATCGTTTACGTACATGTAATACTATAAAGTGAGTGAGTAATTGC
The DNA here is from genome assembly GCA_002080005.1 of Gigantidas platifrons. NCBI lineage: Eukaryota > Metazoa > Mollusca > Bivalvia > Mytilida > Modiolidae > Gigantidas > Gigantidas platifrons. Next base: position 2,125,918 of record MJUT01063358.1, read on the forward strand.
TGTTTAAAGCCAAATGAGTATTTTTTTTTTATGGCGAGAACGTTACATTTTGATGAGACGATGATGATGTCCAATTTGTACTAGATCAACACGCGGAGTTGGATGTTTATAGTGCTAGTTGTAGGATTAAATAGTGTCCGCCGTGAAATATTGTCCTTTGTTACAATTGTTTTCTATGATAAAGTCCGAGGACGGAATAAAGCGCAGAGGTGACTTCTTTTGGTCTGTTGGGGATTTTTCATTTGAAAAAGATACAATCGGACACATTTTCACAGGACAATATTATGGCTTACACTAGCACACTGAAACAACAATCCGCGAGTAGATATGTCGCTCCGCTCGGACACATTATTCTGATTCCGAGCCAGCCAGTCTGTGATCTTACTCGTGAGTGCTGCGTGCTCAGTGGAGAAGCAACAAATACCAATTTTAAAGTCTTTGGTTTGACCTGGGGCTCGAGCTCACGAACTACCGCACTCGAGGCGAGCACAATATTAATTACACCACCCACGCGATACTTAATACTATAAATAGTCACGACCTGATACTAAAAGAGTTGTTTCAAAGTTTCTTCGAACTTCTAAATTTGCATGACATATTTGACACAGGTCGCTAAGCAACCAACAATCTATCAATCAATAAATGTTTTATCATTTTAATTTACCTGTTTGGTTCTTGTCAAAGTTGTTATTGTTCCAATGTATTTGCAATGACATATATTTGTATGAATTCTTTCCAAAGCGAATACCGGTATCATTATAGGTACATATTTTACCGTCGACACCGATTGTCCACTGAGCTAACCAACTTCTACAATTTCCGTCATAATTTCCACACTCATGGGGCTCCTGGTCAATATGAATTTTAGTGTATATTTTGAAAATTTAGAAGTAAACTGATTCAAACATGTCAATCTTCTACAGTGCCGGATTTAGATAAAGAGAGGCCCTAGGCTATTCCACTTGTGAGGCCCCTCCCCCCGGATTTAGATAAAGAGAGGCCCTAGGCTATTCCACTTGTGAGGCCTCTTCCAATTCCCCACCTTCACGACTGGAGGATGATGGAAGTGTCCTTAATCAATTTCAATAAACGCGAAGATGATAAGGGTGTTTAAAATTCTGCAATATTCAGAAATTTAGTGCAACTGTGTTAGGAAAATTACTGAAGGGTTGTTTAGAAAGTACAGTACGTTATGACAGTATAAGTTTGAAAGTCCAATAACAGAGTTTAAAATATTATACACCTTGGCCGGAGGTCCCCTAAATAATGAGGTCCTTAGCTTCAGCCTATCGAGCCTATAGGTAAATCCGGCACTGATCTTCTACATACATTAGCGTTGTCGTAACAATAGAATACGCATACACATTTTAAAGATAAAGTATACAGCTTGTCGATATTCCCGAGTTCATCCCCGTTTTTTGTTTGTTTTTTTTTTGTGGGGTCCGAGTTGCTCATCTTTTTAGTCTTTTGTTTGTGTTGTCCTATTATATGTCTTTACGTTACGATTTACGCATAAAAACAATGTTCAGTTCGTCCTTACCTCCAGTTGTTCATGTCTTATTTGCGTTATTTGTGTTTGTTTGCGAATAGTGGTGTCCAACACATATTGAGTTGTGTTTTTGTTTTGTTTTTCCTCGTCTTGTGTACCCTATGTTGTCAGTTTCCCCTGGATTGTATATTTTTGATTGCCCCTTCGGTATTCTCTAACGTTTATTTGTCCTGTGTCTTGTGTACCCTATGTTGCCAGTTTATCTGGATTGTCCATTTTTGATTGCCCTTTCGGTATTCTCTAATGTGTAATTCCTGACATCCGTTTACTTAGAAAAAAAAAAAAAAAAAAGTATGTGCATTTTTTCGTAAATAAAAATGTAGATATCCAATTAAGTGCGCATGACGTCTTTCTGGTAAAACCTTCATCAGGTACGCACAAGGTCAAAAGACTGGAATACAAAATGACTTAAAAGTCTTCGGGTCCAAGACAATAATTTGTAGCCTAAGCAAGATGAGAAAAATAGACTGAGGTCACCAATTTGTTATAGACGTGTAGCAGTTCAAACGAAGAAAACCCAGGAAACAGCTTTTATGATATATTCAAAGTACAAAAAAAAATGTAAGTTAAAACGGATGTATGTTTTCCGATCAGGTGTTTTAAATATTGATTGAAATATATCTTTAATGTATTACCTAAACTATTATCTATCTTTATTTTATATTGTAATACATGTATGTACATAATTATATTTTAGACGAACTGCAGGTACCCCGCATGTATGTGCACCCGATGTAAAGGGGTGGTTATTCTAAATAAACGTATATATCAAATGCTCACTTGTACACAATTTGTATAGAAATGGTAGAAATATTATCGACGAAGCAATCTCAGTTGTTTATTGTTTTTACTACAGACTTTGGACAAAAGTATTCGCACAATTCCAATATTCCCTATATATTTCATATTTTTCCAAATATTACCCTGAAGTCAATTCATGTCCGATTTTGATAATTTATGCATCAATAAAAACATAATTTAATGTATTTTTACTTTATAATTTCAAAATAATTTTCTATGATAGGCATTTTAAGAATACACAAGTTAAACACTACTGAATTCATTTTTTTTTTGCGAAGCAAAATGCAATTATAGTACTTTTGCTGACAGATTATTTGATAAAAGTCTATGTTTAAATTATGGCGATTTGAAAAACATACTTCAAAAAGTTATTTCAAAATGACTATCTTTCAAGATTCAAGATTCAAATATTTTATTAAAGTCTCACTTCATACATATACATATTATGCACAATAACATCATATGGAATAAAATACATTTTTAATGCTTTTAAAACCATTCTAAAAACAATCTTCTATGTAAGAACCATTCTATACAGAGTTATGAGAGATTGTTTTCTTATTTAAAAATATCTTTTCATTAAAACAGTTATATTTACACAATCTTTCTACTTTTCTACTTTTGTTGATACAATAATTATCGAAATCAGACATGAATTGACTTCAAGATAATTTTTTGAAAATTCATAGTTTAATATGAATTACATATAGGGAAAATTGGAAGCGTCCGAATACTTTTGTTCATTGTAGATAATTGGTCAATGTTGACAAAAGAAGAAAGTCTGATTGGATACAGTTTTAACGTCACTGACTATTATTAGCATGCATTCAAATACGTAGTAAAAACATTTAAAAAAAAAAACAACATCTACAAGTAAAGCTGTCTTAAACTGAACATCCTTAGAGCCAGGTTATGTGTCCGGAATATATAGGTGTTCGCTTTATTGTGCATCAGATGCGTTTTATTACTAAGAACAAAATAGCAAACTTACAAAGAACTCCACGTCAAAGTCACATCCAAATAGTAGTATATGATGAACGACGCCTGGGTTCCCAATCAACCCCTCAAACCCTATTGCATTGTAGTCATCGTCATGTGGTACCTACAAAGGCCAAAAACAATACCTGGATGTCCGTATTTGAGAGTTCGATCTGTATCCACCTTTGTATTTGGTATAACCACAACTAAGAAAGCATGACATGTCATATCAATTTAGGTGCAGTCATGACCATGATCATAATGGTACAAGGATTTACTCCCACCTACGCAATTAGGGCTTAGTGTTATGGTTAATGCTAATTTCTACAATATTTCAGCTATATCGGGGAGGTCACAAACTTTATCACAGAATGTTGTATAGGGTATACCTCTCCATGAGTGAGATTCGAACTCTCAAATTTAGTGGTGATAGGTAGTTGTTAATCCAACTACCATGCAATCACGATCAGGATGGCCCGTATAGAATCAGTGTGGAGCACCACTAAAATAGTGGCCTACATTTCCGCCCATAGTGTGGCGTACGCGATGTAACATTATGTGGTGGAATTTGTCGGTGACTTGGGAATATCATAGACTACTTGCGATATCGCTACTACATAACTGAAATATTGTTGGAGTGTCGTTAAAAATAAACAACTTAATTCCGTGCGTATTAACATAAGATATTTATAATTAATAAAATGCTATATTGTACATTCAAAAAATGACGATAGCGTATTTTTAAATAGCTATATGGGGAATTGCTTCTGTATGTCTTATCTGGTTAATGGTTTTTATTCAGTTGCATGTTGCATGTTATTATTTTTTTATTGTGTTTTAATCATTTTCATTTGATATTGATATTAAACGTCATAATAACATTTTTAAAATGATTATTTTTAAATACATGTCATATAAGATGTATTAGAAATACTTGTAGCTCCTTTATTCGTGCCAATTTACGATAGAAATGCTTAAAATATTCACGAAATGAATTAATGTTCAGGAAACAAAAATTGCACGACAACCACATTATTAATGACGAGTGCGTAGTTGTGATCCGACAGCTCTTTAGTCCGACAGTTCGATGGTCCAACAGTTCGATAGTCCGACAGTTCGATAGTCCGACACAATGGTAACTACTCGACAATTTATGTTGCACGGAAAATTGGGTAATTTGACAGCAGCGAGTATGGCCGAGTATTACGTTAAAAAAAGAAGTCCGGCAGTCGTCAGCTTCAATACTGCAATCGGCGACTTCTCCAAATAACCACGACGTATGAATGATTTCATGGGAATTTTTAATTGACCTCAGAATGTCAATTTTAAGAATTTGGCATCTCGATAAAAGTACAAGTGTCACAGAGATGACATAATATGACACTAGTGCAGGCCTAGTATCATCAACTCATAATGACCGGAAACGTCAATTTAAGCCTTTACAGTATAATATAACATAAAACTTAAAGTCACATGTAAGATCATTACGATCCAATAATGCAACAGTGCGCAATATCACACAAAAATATATTAAACGAATCCAGAAAGAGGTCCGCGAATATAACTAAAAATTGCAAGAAAATGAGCGTAATTTTGTGTGAAAATTTTCCTCTGACAACGCATTGGATGCGTATATAGAACCTGCCATCAAAATTAATAAAATATTGTAAACGTATTATAATATGCAAATACAGTATTTATACATACAATTTCATTAAATATACATGTACATGTATATATTCTGAAAATTTTTGGAAGGGTCTGTGCAGTAAGGGGGAGGGGTGGTGAATGTGGAGGGAAATACAATTCTGATGCCAAAATCTCTAGATTTTATTTTGAAAAGTGAAAAAGAGGGGGAGTTTACATCCCCTGCATCCTTCCTCCTGTGTACAGGTCTGGTATTGTCAATTTTGATTAATATTTTCTTATTTCCGTGTAATAGTAAGATCGTGCAACCCTAGAATAAACTTTTTTTTTCGTGTTAATGAGTTCGTCACTGGTAATGTATTCCCGAAAATAGTCTTCCATGAAAAGCAATATTTTTATGTCCCGCCAACATTGTTGAGGGACATTCAAACAAGTGATACCAAATTTAGTGCGTACGACATACTCATGTTTCTGGAATAACCTTCGTCAAGTACGCTCTAGATCAAAATGATTGGAAGCAAAATTCATGAAATTTTTTAGAGCACTAAAACCAAAAGGCGCCTAAACAAGACAGCCAAGACTGTCTAAAGTCAAGGGGCCTAAACAAGACAGCCAAGACTGTCTAAGGTCAAGGGGCCTAAACAAGACAGCCAAGATCGTCTAAGGTCAAGGGGCCTAAACAAGACAGCCAAGACTGTCTAAGGTCAAGGGGCCTAAACAAGACAGCCAAGACTGTCTAAGGTCAAGGGGCCTAAACAAGACAGCCAAGACCGTCTAAGGTCAAGGGGCCTAAACAAGACAGCCAAGATTGTCTAAGGTCAAGAGGCCTAAACAAGACAGCCAAGACTGTCTAAAGTCAAGGGGTCTAAACAAGACAGCCAAGACCGTCTAAAGTCAAAAGGCCTAAACAAGACATCCAAGACTGTCTAAGGTCAAGGGGCCTAAACAAGACAGCAAAGACTGTCTAAAGTCAAGGGGCTTAAACAAGACAGCCAAGACCGTCTAAAGTCAAGAGGCCTAAACAAGACAGCCAAGACTGTCTAAGGTCAAGGAGTCTAAACAAGACAGCCAAGACTGTCTAAAGTCAAGGGGCCTAAACAAGACAGCCAAGACTGTCTAAAGTCAAGGGGCCTAAGCAAGACAGCCAAGACTGTCTAAGGTCAAGGAGTCTAAACAAGACAGCCAAGACAGCCAAGACTGTCTAAGGTCAAGGGGCCTAAACAAGACAGCCAAAACCGTCTAAGGTCAAGGAGCCTAAACAAGACAGCCAAGACCGTCTAAGGTCAAGGAGCCTAAACAAGACAGCCAAGACCATCTAAGGTCAAGGGGCCTAAACAAGACAGCCAAAACCGTCTAATGTCAAGGGGCCTAAACAAGACAGCCAAGACCGTCTAAGGTCAAGTGGCCTAAACAAGACAGCCAAGACCGTCTAAGGTCAAGGAGCCTAAACAAGACAGCCAAAACCGTCTAAGGTCAAGGAGCCTAAACAAGACAGCCAAGACCGTCTAATGTCAAGGGGCCTAAACAAGACAGCAAAGACCGTCTAAGGTCAAGGGGCTTAAACAAGACAGCCAAGACCATCTAAGGTCAAGGGGCCTAAACAAGACAGCCAAGACCGTCTAAGGTCAAGGGGCCTAAACAAGACAGCCAAGACCGTCTAAGGTCAAGGGGACTAAACAAGACAGCCAAGACCGTCTAAGGTCAAGGGGCCTAAACAAGACAGCCAAGACCGTCTAAGGTCAAGGGGCCTAAACAAGACAGACAAGACCGTCTAAGGTCAAGGCGCCTAAACAAGACAGCCAAGACCGTCTAAGGTCAAGGGGCCTAAACAAGACAGCCAAGACCGTCTAAGGTCAAGGGGCCTAAACAAGACAGCCAAGACCGTCTAAGGTCAAGGGGCCTAAACAAGACAGCCAAGACCGTCTAAGGTCAAGGGGCCTAAACAAGACAGCCAAGACCGTCTAAGGTCAACTTTGCACGAGGGAGTTGTAACCTTAGTTTTGATACAATTTAAAAAAAATTATAAATCGAAAATTTACAAAAAAATTGTATCAACAATCATGTCATTGCCGAAAAGTGTAACGACGACACATTTTCTCATGAACGGGGGAACTATTAAATTATGAACAGCGGAACTATTAAATTTGTCGGACTATCGAACCGTCGGACTATCGAACTGTCGGACTATCGAACTGTCGGACTATCGAACCGTCGGACTATCGATCGGATCCTATTAATGACAGCCCCTAAAGTGACCTCATTCAGAAGATGGACCGAATCTGAATACACACAACGAATGTTGATCCTTCATGTTATTTGGAGACCAATATTTTAAATTATTGTCAACTTTTCATTAAATTTCCCGACTTGAAATTTGCCGTACGTAGAAATTATAAAGAGAATTGTGTATACATGTATATACAGAAAAAAAAAATGTATATCAAATAAATTTCGAATGGTCATCAACCGATATGAATCGTTTTAGTTGGACGGACTGACAGACAAAGATGTAGCCAAATGCTCATTTAAAGTTGAAAAGATAGTTAAAATGATTTGAATTAACACCATTTTAGGACTATTCCTGATAACACAAGTTGCATATTTGTACATGTACTATTATATTAGGATGTAATTTGTGATCGTATGGTAGTTGGATTTACAACATACGATACAACATTTATGTGATAAAATTTGTCAGTGACTTGCGACAGGTCGGTGGTTTTTTCCGGGTACCACGGTTTCCTCCACCAATAAAACTGACCGCCACGATATAACTGAAATGTCGTTGAAAGTGGCGTTAAACACCATAAACCAAACCTGTAATTGTGAAATCGAAGTGTATTTAGATATAGATTGTGTATCAAATTGACTCGGTGCTAAAGTTCGAAAGAAGTGTAGGTACAAATGTATACGAAAAATCTAACATTTTAACGAAAAATCAGTCAATATATGATTATTAAGGATTGGTGCCTACGTGATTAAAATACCTTACCTTAAATTGTTGACAAACATAATATGTCAAATTTTTAGGTAAAATAATCTCTGGAATTCTTATATCAAATTGTTTCACGTCCTGTTCTTTTGATACACCACAATCAGCATTAGTTATGGCCACAAATACAGAAAATAAGCCAAGAAAAACAAACATGATTCTGTCTTTTAGGTCTTGCTTTGATTCCTTGAATAAAGGAAAGATTGTTTATCTATGGTAGTCTTATCATTGTTCCTGTTCTTACCTACGAGTATATGTACATGTACGTAATTGACCAGGATTAAAGATAATACGGAGTGTATTTGGGATTGTTCAATGTTTTATTTGACTTAATACATGTGCCAATAAAAGACCAAACAAATTTAGTTTTTCCCTCTAATAAATAAAATAGAATATACAATATTCTGTTTATTGGCTTGTTACGCATAAAATATCCATTTATTCCAATAAAGAAAACAATATTCAATAATCTGCTGACGAGATTACATTAAAATTTGCTGCAAATATATTAAAAATAAACTTTAATGGCTGACAAATTATTAATATATTAATATTAATATGGCTGTTTATATTATATGATATAGTTCAATATCATCAGCGAAATAAACATTTACGAGAAATTCTAATTACAAAATTTGACAAATATAATGAATTTATTTCTAAAAAAAAAAAAAAAAAAAAAAAAGGCAACACACATTGTTTGCCATCTTCAGCCCACGAACACCTGATGATAATAAGCAATTGTCTCTTTTAAAACTGAGGAGGGGAGAACCTCAATTGGTTTATCTTTTTTCTTGTTCATGTTATTTCGATTGGTGCACCTTTCGAACATCTTATTCATTTTTGTATGCAGTAAATATATGGTCAATATTCATACAACTTTGTAGAGTTGAGATTATGATTTGTTTCTGCTTTTGTAAATTGTTTTCTCGCGGACATTTATTCAACATCTCAGTATTTTCCATGAATATAACGTCTTTAAATAGTTCCAACTGAAACTAAAGAAATATCCAGTTATAATTTGACGATATATCGACACTCCGCTTTGGAGTACTTGGACTTTTTGTAATTTTGATGCCGAATACTGTGAAGAAATTGAAAATTGAACATTACAGCACGAATTCAATTTTGTTGGATTTTTTTTTTTTTTGGCCAGTCGATATCTACATGCATGTTACATTTGTAGCTGCATGCGTGCTTAAAGTATCCTGTCACTGAGATTTTTTCTTACATGATATTTCATAATTACATTATATGAAGTGCACATTTTCCCCGTTTTTTATGTGTCTGGATAGATTTCCATGCAAATACACAGAAAAAAGGTAGTTTTTTTTGTAAGATTTAATTGTTTATTTTAAAAGATTCTTATAAACAATAGTTTCTTTTTAGCAACGACATAAACACACAAAATAATTTATAATTTTTTTGTAAATATGACTTGACCAGTGCCAGATTTAGGACAAATGAAACCCTGTGCTAGTTAAGTTATGAGGCCCCTTACTTGGGCTGTGACTGCCTGCTTTGAAGCACACTCCCATCGACTATCAACTCTATCATTATGTCTGGAATCGCTCCGAAACAGAACGTCTTCAAATTTAAAATTGCACCACATCAGCAAAAATTCATCGTAAATTTTGTTTATTGGCAGGAAGATGGGCCCCACCTGGACAACGAGGCCCTGTGCTTAACCACACCTAAGCTCAATGGTAAATCCAGAACTGGACTTGACTTATGCGGAAAGGGAGATATTACTTTTATTTTGGGTATGATGTTAACAAGTCGTCGACCTGCAGAAGTGGTGGAATAGCATGAATGTACATTCAACATTTGTTTTTACGATTTACGACTACTCCGACTGGTAATTTGCGACCGAAAAATGTCGTTTGTCGGAATTCGGAAATTTTTGTTAACAAGTCGCAAGTCGTAAATAAAGAGTCGTACGACCAAGTGTATACACGACCTTTTCACTTGAGTGATTGATTGATATTGAACGTCGGCGGTATTTCACCTATATTCATGAAGATAATATAAGTTGCCAATCGTAGTACCGCAATGCATTCTCGATACAATTGTTTGCCTGGCAAACTGATGTTCACAAGAAAGTGTCTTACCCAGAAGGAGTGTGGTAGTCTCTATATGAAGAAGGAACATGTTTACGTCCCTTGCAAAGGAGTTGTGCATTTGGTTCGTCTACGTTCACCCTTCCGGCTAGGAGAAGATGAACACTTGACGATCGTAGGAACATGAATCGCTCATATTTGCAAACAACTCCAAAGATGCCATTTCTAAGCTTTGTGTACCCAATATTATTGGAAGGGAGAATGCTTGTTGAATTTAAGAACTGACAAACATCGTTTGTACCAAGTTCCAAGATACTTGTACTAAACAGTTTCGGAGTGCAACATTTGAAGAGGAAAAAGCCCATTCAAAAATTAGTATGTTAATGGCGGTCTTATGTTTCGTCTATTTAAAATGAAGTGAGGAAACGTTTGTAGAGAACCTCGCATACTTCTATAATATTTACCTAGCTACAAAAAAATCATTGCGACTTGTGCAGGTTTCATGTCTAGAGCACATTTTAAAAGTTTCTGTCAAAACTGAGAATACATCATATGTAATAATTTGATGTTCGAATCGTTTAACGGCAACACCACGGGTTCCGTTAGTGGGGCAGGAACCACTTACCCATCCGTAGCAAATGAGTTCACCCCCTGGCTTTTAGTGGGCTTCCTGTTGCTCAATCTTTTAGTTTTCTCTAGGTCATTGTTTATCTTTTCTTTTGGTCTGTGTATTGTCTGTACTTCTTCCATTTATGGTTTGTGGATACCTTTTACTTGGAGCAGGAACTGCTTACCCTTCCGGATCACCCGAGTTCACCCCCGGTTTTTAGTGGGGTTCGTTTTATTCTATCTTTAGTTTTATGTATGTTTTGTCGATCGTTATTTGTCCTTTTTCTTTTGGCCATTGTGTTGTCTGTTCTTCTTTGATATACGGTTTCCAATTTACCCCTTTGTCATCTTCAAACTTTTCTTGAACATATAGTGTATATAATTATGACCAGAAAATAATCTGCCCACGTTCTTGTCGGTTTAAAACGATGTGAGAAATACTTTTATTTCCAACAAATGCTCACATAACCAAGAATTGCCAATGGTCTGTAGAATACCTCATTTGAATTTGAACTATCAAAGATTTGTTTAACTACAATGTATCAGTCAACCAGAAACAAGCATTGCCTATATATGAAATCCATGTTTTCAATAGGATCAGGATTTTCTGGAGAGAACTTTGCAAACATCACAAATTCAAAAGACAGCTAAAATTAAAGGTATTTATAACCTGTTATTCAGTTGGCTAACAGCAACAATCATTACCCATTTGGTATCTTTAAACTGTTCTTATAGAGGCCAACCTACAACCAAATGAAATAGAGGCCAACCTACAACCAAATGAAATAAAAAGTCTTGTGGAAAGACTAGTGTTAGGGAGTGACACTCCACTTAACAATTTTTCAGCTATATTGGTGAAGGAAACTGGAATACCCAGAGAAAACCCATCTGTACACCCCACCATGAGTGGGATTTGAACTCATATTTATGGCAATAGGCACAGATAGTTGTTAATCCAACTACCATATGATCATGAGTCCCTTGAAACATAAAACTTAACAATTGTCAAAAGTATATTTTCATACAACTACTTTTCAATTTGCCTTTGCATAGCACCATCACCTTTGGCTTTCTTTTAGTTGATTGTGTCTGTCTCTTTTTTTTGGGGGGGGGGATGTTTTTGTTTGTGTATATCAATATACATGTAGCACATCTTGGCATCTTCTGCTTTTTAGTAAACCACGATCCCCAAATAGATGCAGCTACTTGGCCAGTTCCAAACCAACAAAATTGTGAAACCATTAAATCGTTGCTGTATATACCTGTCTAGTCATGAACAGAGGAAGGAAGAGTTCATAACTTTTGGCCATGGCCCATGACCCTTGTAATTACTCACCTATATACAAGTGTAATTGTTAAAACTGCACTGATAGTTTCCCACATTTGAAGATTGCAACTGACAAGTATTGTAATGCCAAAATAAAAGGCTGTTGGCTACTGGTCCCCCGACGCCAAGGTTATATGGCAAGATTAAATTTTGATACTACTGTAAACTAGAGGTTCAGGTGAGCCTGTATCACTCACCTGACTTAAATAATTCTGAAAGGGGACCACCCAATGACCATTTTGAAGTAAAAAAAAACTAGAGGCTCAGGTGAGCCTGTATCGCTCACCTGATATAAATAAGTCCTCTTAAGAATGTCTGCATGCCGAATACATCTAAGTTACTATTCAAATCCCATAGGGTTCTATGTTAAAACTATGTCTGCTCATGGCAGCCATCTTTGATGAAGGTTGTGGTCACCGGACACAATTTTGAAAGTATATACTACCCAAGGAACATCCATGCCATGTTTGCTTTAAATTGGCTGACTGGTTTTAGAGGAGAAGACTTTTAAACAATTTTCCCATTGGGTCCTATGTTAAAACTATGGCCGCTGACGGCGGCCATCTTGGACCGAGATTGGGATCACTGAACACAATTTTGGAAGTTGACCACCGAAGGGACCATCGATGACATGTTTGCTATATTGGTTTACTGGTTTCAGAGGAGAAGATTTTAAAACATTTTTTCCCATAGGGTCCTACGTTAAAACTATGTCCGCTGATGGCAGCCATCTTGGATGGAGGTCTGGGTCACTGGATATAATTTTGAAAGTTGACCATTTAAGGACCATTCATGCCATGTTTGCTTTAAATTGGCTTACTGGTTTCAGAGGGAACAAAATTTAAACATTTTTCCCATAGGGTCCTATGTTCGCTGATGGCGGCCATCTTGGATGGAGGTCGGGGTCACATGACATTTTTTTTTAAAGTTGACCACTTAAGGACCATTCATGCCATGTTTGCTTTAAACTGACTTGCTGGTTTCAGAGGAAAAACTTTTTAAACATTTTTCCCATAGGGTCCTATGTTAAAAC
>MJUT01063358.1:2140864-2152592 GCA_002080005.1 Gigantidas platifrons
GAGTTATCTCTTTCCACAGATTAAATTGGAGTTATCTTTCTTTCCACAGAAAACAGATTTAGAAGATCTTTGAAGGTATTTCCCATAGGGTCAAATGTTAAACTTTCTCCCCCAGTGACGGCCATTTTGGACTTCAGATCAGCACCAAAAACAAAAATTTGGTAGAGGACCATCCAAGGAACATTTCTGCAAGAGATCATTTTTACTGACATTGTGGCTTCTGAGAAGAAGATCTTTGAAGGTATTTACCATAGGGTCCAATGTTAAACTTCATCCTGCAGTGACGGCCATTTTGGACTTCAGATCAGCACCAAAAACATAATTTTGGTAGAGGACCACCCAAGGATCCTTCACACCATACATAAAACAATTCCATTGGCTGTGTAGTTTCTGACAAGAAGATCTTTGAAAATTGAGCCAATCAAAACACATTATTGGCCCTGCCCGCCATGTTGAATTCCTGATCGAAACAAAAAACATAAATTTTATAGAGGACCTCCTGATACACATTCCTGCCAAGTTTGGTTCCATTTGGCTCAGTGGTTTCTGAGGAGAAGATTGAAATGTGAAAAGCTAACGACGGACGCCAAGTGATGGCAATAGCTCACATGACCCTTTGGGTCAGGTGAGCTAAAAAGGGGCTAAACGCTAGTAAAAATTGTCATTATCGAACTTGACCTATATTTTCATAAGATACACTTACATGCCACACCTAGCTTCAATCTGACTTTTCATTCACAAGTTATCATCTGGAAACCAATTCGGGACACACACACGAAGTATATAAAGGGATGCAACTCTGGTAAGATTTGTCGAAAAATTTTCACTATCGAACTTGACCTAGATATTCATGAGATACACTTACATACCAAACCTAGTTTCAATCTGACTATTTGTTCCCAAGTTATCATCTGGAAACCAAATATTTAGCAATTTTGATGTATAAAAAGGGGCACAACTAGTAAAAATTGTTGAAAAATTGTCATTATCGAACTTGACCTAGATATTCATAAGATACACTTACATGCCACACCTAGCTTCAATCTGACTTTTCATTCACAAGTTATCATCTGGAAACCAAGCACACGGACGGACGGAAGACACCCATATCTATAGTACCCTTCGACGAAGCGTCGGGGGACAAATAGCCAATTGACCTTTAGGTCACATTCAGCTGCAGGAGCAAGCGTGTATATGAAGTAACACCAAATAAGAAATATTTCAGGTATATCATGACCAGAACAGGTTGCATTCCATGAAATAAAGATGAATGTCCACACTGTGCTAGACTGACAGACTTAGTTGGATTTTTAAAGAACTAGCACACTGAAACACTATTTTACGGGTAGACATGTCACTCCACTCGGACACTTTAACCAGTTTCCAAGCCAACCATGTTTTCCTTAAATCTGTGTACATAGCAAAGAAGCAGAAAACAGCAATATTAGTCTTTGGTATAACCCGACTGGGGCTCAAACACATAATCTACCAAACACGCTAAACATTACGCCACTGATATAATTTTTCAGCTTCATCATGGTGACTAGACTAAGTGGTGGAGAGAGCAGAAGAAAAAATCACGACGGTCGCAAACTACCTGCTAATAATTCCCTCACTGACATAGACATACACCTTTTATGTATTTCCAATGTCAGATGTTTTTTTTGGCATTCAGCATTCAATGTTGCTCCACTCGGACACATTAACCCGATTCCAAGCCAACCAGTCTTTTCCGACTTCTTAATGCTGCGTGCTTAGCGGAGAAGCAGCAAATACCAAACTTAGTTTTTGGTTCAATCCAACTGAGGATTAAACTAACAAAACAAGCATGCTAAATATTACACGGTCAATACAGTGGAGAAAATCTCGACTATCGCCAACTTCCCTCACTGACACAAGTATACATTTTTAATGCCTGTCCTAAGATAGGACCTGGATCTCCAATGTGACAATGTCAGATGTTGTGTTTGTTCGTTTTATCGATATTGCAGGAATTGTTGACCATCACTATTTAAACTCTCTCTTCATAACCTACATTTTATTGGCAACTGTAGACTTTTCATTCGTCTTGCCCATATGCAGGGATGCAAATTAACTATTTTTTCCCAGTAGCCAGCTGGGCTACGGACTTCTAATTTCTAGGGGCCCAGCTAAATTTTTAAGGGCCCAGTTTTATTTTTCATGAAAAAGAAAAATCAAAACATTCGGACCCGATATACAGGCTTTATAAATACTTGTAGCAGTATGCATTTTTATCTTCAGTCTGTCTTCCTCTTTTGTGGAGGTTTTATGCCACTGATAAACTCCCACATTTTCTAAACAGGAATTAACTACCTACATGTACTTATAATTTAAACTCTTAAAGGGGAATGGGTATGCAAAAAAAGGTTTCCAGAGATGTTGAATTAATTTGTGTGATAGATCCAGCAATAATTAAATTTAATCAGGTCTTGCCCTGATCTGACCTAAAAAAAAATCCTAATTTTGTTAGGAATGCATTTTTTGTGATGTCAAACTTGTCTATAATGACGTTTGATGGCAATTTAGTAAGCAGTCTTTATGTGACTGTCAGTGGTCATACACATATAATGCACAGTATAGGTATCCAGTATATGTAAATATCTGTGTTTACTTATTCCTTTTACTGTATATTATTATATGTGTGCAGATATTGTATTTTAATATATTGGTTTTTTTTTATTTGTAAACAAGTAAAATGTAGCAGATAATTTGTATTTCATAGGTTTATAAATTTGAAATATATTCTATAGTATGGTATAAAATTAACTGTATAAAAGTATCCAATACACATCTATTCTTTTGGAAATTTTTAGGATACAAATTGAAAATAAACTAAAATGTACATTTGCAATAGACAAGTTATTCTTCACCTTAGTTTGGATTACAAGTATCAATCAATTTTCATGTAAATACATTGTACATTTTTCAATTAAATGCTTTTCTGTATAGTTATCTAAAAAGATAGCAGATATGGCCAACAATCCGTATCTCACTGTCCGATCCCGTTCCGAATATTTTACATCAATGTCAACATCCGGTTTACCTACATTTTTTAATTTCAGTTAAGAACACGAATCTGTTGTCATCTTCAATATACAAGCATCTCAAAACAAATTTAATTAAATACAAAAAATCTTTGATACATTTGGAGTGTGGAAGTCAACTTATTTCTGTGCTCAGTAATGTATTTCAGTTTTAAGGCTTCACGTATTGCAGGTGCCCGTTCCTACTAAAATGACGTTTACAATACCATAGGAAGACGTTCTGATTAATAAAAATAGGAATGTGCCGGTCTGACAGAATAAATAAACAAATTTCAAGTCTGTCTGACATTTTATTAAAACTGAAAACGGAATTTAATGCCGTTCTAAAATTCCGTTGGCAGTGATGAATAAATTTTAATCGCCAACTGGGCGACCGCAAAGTAATATTTGATCGCCCAGCTGAAATTTTACTCGCCGTGGGCGACTGGGCAACCGTTAATTTGCATCCCTGCATATGACCAAGGGGCTCCCTCCATAAATGGGAAGAATGTAAAATGGAAAAGACCTAAAATTCAGATATACTGAATAAATATCTCTCATTTTTAAACTCGTTTTTACAGGCAACATTTAAATCAATACATTTTTCTTCCAACCATCTTTATTCATTAATAAATAAACAGTTTCTATGGTTACTCGTCTCCATCTTCCTCTTCTTCATCTTCATTGTTGATCTGGAAGTAACGGAGTTCATACGAATCCTTATTGTTGGCAACAACTCGTAACCAATCTCTCAAATTGTTTTTCTTCAAGTACTTCTTTGTCAAGTATTTCAGATATCTGAAAGAGCAAATGATATGATTAAAATTATAACAAAACAATTATTTCCATTGCCTTCGTTTCAACTCTGTACAAAAATTTGCAGTTGTAAATCATGGCAAAAGCAAATTGTCAGGCAAAACCATGTGTAATTTTTTGTTATGTCTACTTAGCCCTATTACTATGTTGAAGCTATATTCCAGTATCTATAGGGCCATCCTAAAAAAAATTGGGTTGCAGTGTCCAGACTCTCAATTTGAGAAGCAAGTTCAAATGTAAATAGGAAATTCATCAATTTTTCTCTTTTGAATATGAAAGAAAAACAAAATAAAAATGTCTCCCCATTTGCTATTTACATGCCAGTTTTTAGTGTCTTTCCATAACGCAACATCACATAAAGAAAGAAAAAAGTATCAAATTTAAAAAATCTTTGGTCTGAACAGTCAACATGCAATCATCCATGATTATAACATCTGCTGTTTAATATTTATATCCTTCACTCAGAAAATAAAAAGCCGCTATGATAGTTTCATTATTTTATCAAACGGTAATTCCATGTTTTCATCATTGGAAGGATATTAGTCATATATATATATATCTAATTTCCATTGCAGTTCAATAATACTGAAATAAATTCACCTGAAGTCCTCATCACAATAAAATTCAAAGAAAAAAAATGTGCAAAATTTCAGCCCCCTTTACATAAATAAATACCAGAACAAAAGCTATTGCATGCAAACCACTGAGTCTAGATAGACGATGAAGACAGACCAATAACCTATATGACCGCATCTAAATTGTGCAAGAAAGCTGTTAAATGAGGGCACAATAGTTTACTCTTATATCCCACCCCTCCTTCTGCAAGGAAATAGTGGCCTTAGAAGAGAGGGAAAATTTTAGTATTATTTTACTATCTCAGTTCAACAGATATCTGCCCTGATAAGATGGGGATTACTGTACCAACTTCACCATTTTTGTAGCTTGGTCATAACTCCGAGGATGGTTGAAACTTTTTGCATTGACCATCAACTAAAACCACAATCGCCCACATACTAGGTAATTAGAATTATAACACAAAGAGAAACCATAATTATATATATACTATTTAAATCCTTCACTCAGAAAATAAAAAGCCGCTATGATAGTTTCATTATTTTATCAAACGGTAATTCCATGTTTTCATCATAGGAAGGATATTGGTCATTTTTTAAATTTGTTTCAGGTTTAGAAGGTAAACAACATTTTATTTGAGCAAAAGTTAATTCCATTCTAACTAGAACACAACAAAAATTCTTAAGATTTTTTTGGGTTGATTCACTATTCACACATACATTTTGTACATGTACATAGTTGCCAACCCCAGCTTACCCAAATCCGGAACCAGGCCTTTGAAAATGCGGAAATTGCCATTATTTTGCGGAATCCATTAAAATCTTATGGGTTCATCCAAACAATGTTGAAGGTACCCATACGATGTAGGGATACATGTATCGGTTTGCATAATATAGACAAACACTTCTAAACACAACATTTTTGCCATCAGTTTATGTTTTTCTGATGAAACATGTTGTTCAAGATCATGCAGACTGCTGTGTCCAATGCCGATGTCTGCCTTACAAATGTTGCAGCGTGCATGGTATTCATCAATATTTGATTTAACAATAATATTTGGATACCTGTCCGCGTATTCAGCTTTAAACTTTTGTAAAATACACCGTTTTTTTGCTTGGGACATGATTTTTACTTTCGTTTTATATACTATAAAACCAAAAACCGTTTACTTCCGGTTACGCTATTAATCCGGTTTCCAACAGTTCAGTCATGTAAACTTCACAAATCTTGTACGGGCATACACAATAATTCGATTTAAGTATAAGGAATCAATAAATGAACCATTATGTTCGACATGCTCCTACATTTTATTCAAACTTCTTTCAAGATCAACTTTATTTTAGTGAAAATTTCTTTTTTCAAATTGACGGGTCAATCCGGAATACGGAAACGGCCCCCATTTTCCAGAACCATTCCGGAAAGGTTGGCAACTATGCATGTATTGTACAGTCAAACCTGTCTAAACCGAACCCCTTTGGGACTGAAGAATTTGTTCAGTTTAGACAGGAGTTTGGTTTACACAGGTTCAAATTACATTTAGTAGATGGGATGGTAAAATCTGTCTGGTTTTAAGCAAGTTTTCGGTTTACTCAGGGTTAAATTTAGACAAGTTTCACTGTATACAAGTTATTTAAATGTATATATTCTGGATTTTCAAAAGCAAATGGCAGATTTCAGCAATTTCTACTGATTAACAGTATTAAACTAATTCCTGAAAAATGAAATATATTAGGAACATTCCAATCAAGTTTTTATTGGGTCTAATAGTTTCAAAGAAGAATGGACATAAAGTATTAAAGACTACTTTCAATTACCTATACACATTTTTTCACCAACATCCTTCACTCAGAAAATAAAAAGCCGCTATGATAGTTTCATTATTTTATCAAACGGTAATTCCATGTTATCATCATAGAAGGATATTGCTAATTTTTCAAATTGTATCCCAATTAAAAGCGAGGATAAAATTTTATTCCAATCTAACTATACAATGTAATATAGCAAATACAAGGAAATTAATTTTTAAAAGTTCTTCACACCACAATATAACTGAAATACTGCTAAGTTGGCATTAAACAATAATCAATCAATATAGTGAATACAACAACAAAGAATTGTTTGGGTTCGATGGACAATACTATTCACACTAATTATCATACCAAGTTATTCACCGGTGATTTGCTACGTCACACGCACGGATACTTGAAACAAAACCAATTACTAGTAGTTCACCGAAGGGCCCACATTTCAGACCTCATTAATTGTTAGCATGCATTCATTGCGTGGAAACCCAGTTTTGCAAACGTTTCCACGCAATGAATGCAAGCTAACAATGAAGTCTGATATGTGGGCCCTTCGGTGAACTACTTGGTTTTGTTAGTTTTCCTTTTTTTAAATTGTACAACTGTAAAAACCTACCTGGAGGGAACATTCAAGTATCCGTGCATGTGACATAGCAAACCACCCGTGGTTATTTAAATGTATATAGTTGGAGCCTTCAAAGGCAGATGGTAGATTTCAGCTATTTCTATTGATTAACAGTACCAAAATTAATTCCTGAAATATTACCTGTCGAGGACCATACAAGGAACATTCAAGTTCAAGCTTTTCATTGGGTCTGGTAGTTTAAAAAAAGAATGGTCAACATAAACAAAAAAACAAAACAAACCAAAAAAATATTTGACAATGTAAAAATATTAACAGACTACTTTAAGCATTCATCCTTCACTCAGAAAATAAAAAGCCGCTATGATAGTTTCATTATTTTATCAAACGGTAATTCCATGTTATCATCATAGAAGGATATTTTATGTTGACAATCGACTCCTTTTAAATTATTCTTTTTAAATGTAGATCACTTCCTAAGAAATAGTTGTTGGTGCAATTATTTTATTCATTTATGATTCAATAGGACCAAATATAACAGCAATAATATGATTTGTCATTTTTGAATAAAAGAAATTTTCAAGGTGTAGAATTTGGAGACTTGTTCATAGATAGAGTAAACATGCATTTCTGACAATACCTCTTTTTTCACGTATTATTTGTCTTTGGTCACCTTTGGCTTAACTAGGATTTTTTTCTTTCAGAATTAGTCAACAAAGAAATGATCAACTCATGGACTGTAAATTTATTATCCATATGTTCATACAAGCTACATTTTTTTGTAACTACCCACTGTCTATTTATTTTCCATATTTAACCACCACTCTATAGATACGTAGTTGTCCCACCCCAATACATCATTCCAGGCTTCCTGTATCGACTGCATAATATTTTATCCCAATCAATTCTTACCTTTTTGAGAAAGGAATATCTGATGTCAGATTAACTTTATTCTTGTTCCTTTCCAGGACAACATTGGATCCCATGTTGCCGGTCTTTCCATTCACCTTGATTCTCTCTAGAAGAAACTTCTCCTGGATCACAAAGCAGACATGTTGGATTAGGGAAGATAACCCTAATCCAGGCTAGGGGAGATAACCCTAACCTCGACTAGGGAAGTTAACCCTAGCGAAGTCATTGAAATTAAATATGCTGTAAATCAATGCAATATCATCATATAAACTTTTACTGTAGTCCCCCTTTAATAAAGTCACCCCCCTTCTGGAATAACAACATTGGTCTTACGAAAGGTGTGGGACAATTTAGATGTATTTTACTATCTCAATAGATGTGAAATCTGGCCTATTAATTATATACAAAAAGTGTGGTGTTTGGTAGATGAGGAACTACTGTACAAGTTTACAACAACAAAAAATCATGAAATTCAATGTTGGAAAAAATATTGCAAATGAAAATAATTTTCAAAAGCAAAAATTCCTTTCTTTTCACAGCCATTTTTTCTCCATTTCCGACATTTCAAATATATTNAAGTTATTAGAATGTATAAAGTATGTTTGTGTAACTGTAAGACACTTTTGATGCACTAATAACTAGAAAATGACTTGGTTCAACTTTATCATTTTGTGATTTTTTAGAAGTCAAAGAATCTGTACATTAAACACACTACAAAATATTACAGAAACTGTAGGGAGGGATAGACAGGGGATAATTAGTATGCCATGATACAGGGCTAAACATGTTCCATTCTTACATGTATGTCAAGCACATTATTATGGTGTGGTTTCTGTTGGTGAGACGCTCCATCATTTCTTGTATATGCCAATAATAACATATAAGGATTAGTATAAAGTGCTAAATTCAGGAACAATGCAAGTAAAACTTTGTTTTGCAAAATATGTACATGCACATGTACTCTGTAAATGATTCAACTCTGTAGCTTTTGTAAATTATAGGGCACAAAAAGTAAACAAATATTCATTAACAAGAAATATGTATTGCAAAAACAAAATATTATTAGCATGTCCGAAAAGTCAGCTGCATGTATAATAATAATGTTGTAAAATAACAAAACTATGAACTGGAACATTGAAGAATAGGAAATAAAACACATTCTCCTCATCCTGGTGAAGTCTTAAGTTAATGATCGAATGAAAATAACATTGCTTTTAACATCAAAAAGTTAATATTGGGAGACACTATACAATTTTCTTTATCCTTTAGTTATTGAATTAAAAAGTTCAAAAATCTGACAAAAGTTCCACCCCCCAAGAAAAAAATATACTAAAAATGGCCAAAACTCCTTTAATTTAAAAATATTTGTCTAAGACTTTCTCAGGTACAATGTAAATGAACAGAGCCCAAAATATTCAATAACTTTAAATGAAAAACAACACTCATATGGGGGATAACAAACATTCCATTCATAAAATTTTTAAACAATGAACAAGAAACATCAACTACATGTATAACATACATGTATGATGTGTAAACTATTTAAGCATGAGCAACAGGAAACACATTTAGATACAAAAAATGAAAAGATGAACACGCTTAGTTGGATTTTTATAGTGCTAGTTCATTGAAACAACAGTATGTGGGTAGACATGTCGCTCCACTCTGAAATATTATTCTGAGCCGATCAGTCTTTGTTCCTACTCCTTAATGCTGCATGCTTACCAATTTTATAGTCTGGTTTGACTAGCTATAGACAGGGGCTAGAACCCATTGATCTACCACATTCAGTAGGAGCATGCTAATCATTATACCACTGATGAGGTCGGAAATCACTTTGTCTACAGACCCATAATTATACCAAGGCAACATTTTTGCAGTAGTATAAAAATCACGATGAAAGGGGAGTAGTTCTTCAAAACTTTCATTAAGCTAGGTACTTGTGCCCAAGTTAATTAATGCAGTCGACATGGTCAAGCATATATCAAAATAAAACCCATAGATTAGCTTCTAGTCAGATTTGAACTGACATCTTTTCAACATTATTGAAATGTACTACCTTGTACTATAGAAGCTGAATAATTATTAGTGGAAATACACATGTAGTGGACAAACTAAATATGTACACAGATCATTAGCTTCCAGAGAAATTTTAACTGACAGCTCTCCAACATTATTGAAATGTACTGATTGATTGACACCATAGTAACAACATTTTGGCAGAATCTATCAAGGCTCAGTCACTAAACTTGATTTCAATTGATTACAATAAGCAGTTCTTAAGAAGATCTTTGAAATATTACCTAAACAGAAGCTTTAATGGCCCCTTGTAGCCAGGTTTGATCATCAATTAGCACCACAATACCAACATTTGGTCCTGACTTTGTTATGAACATTTCAGCCAAGANGGTCCAGTGTTAAATTGCTTGTACACACATCTATCTCATACAAATATTTTTTTTCCAGTAAAATTTGGGACAAACAGGACACATTCGTTGAAATGCAAATAATGTAGGGAAAAAACAACATAGGATTGGCATGATGAAGCAATCGTAAATCGGTGGACATTCTTCATTTACAAATCGTTTGGTTGACCACGTGGTGTTAGAAATATTTCTCGACAAATACATTGTTACTTTGTTAAACGAAAAACTTTGGTAAATCATGAATAACAAAGAATTTAAAATATCAATTGTTAACTTTTGATGCCATTATTTCATTAAAAAGTCTTGGAATTGACAAGAAATTGACAAAATGTTAACAGCTTTACACAATACCTGTGGCATGGCTGCAGTCTCGTGGAAAAAAGACCGAAAGCAAGGACACGTGGTATCTCGATATGTATTAAAAATGAAAACAATTTAAGAAAATATATACTAAAGCAGTTTTGGGTGAAAAATTATCTGCTTAAATGAGGAAAAGACATTTTGACTTTTGCAGTGTCAATTTAAATATTTAAAATATATCTCGTGATAATGAGAAATAAAAGTAAAATACTAAATGTTATATCGAAAAAGATGCGATAAATTTCCGTNGTTTTCGTCAGACTTCTCATCGTCCAGAACTGTCTCAGATTCTCGACTTTCCAACTACTAAATTAATCAATAATTGTGTATATTTGATCACCAGTGTAATGTGTAAATGTAGGATACAATTTTGTAAATAAATAAAGTGAATATAACTTCGAAAAGGTTAAAAATAAAGTGGTAGTCGTATCGCCATGATATAATCCAAGCAGAAAGGCCGCTTACCACCCCGATATTACTCCGATTGGACTTTGGACTAAGGCCGCTTACAACAAATAATAGGTTAATGTGAAATAGGTCTATTTACAGGGGAATCTCAACCATTAAAAAGTTCACTTCAGGTAGGGGTGGGATATGGACCCCCAGGGCCTGAGCTATAAAGCATTTAATTTGCCTAGTCACCCTGATATGTTTTAGGGGTGGGGATCTCAACCATTAAAAAAGTTCACTTCAGATAGGGGATGTGGTATGACCCCGGGGCCTGAACTATAAGGTATTTAATTTGCCTAGTCACCCTTGTCATCAATATATATTAGGGGTGGGGATCTCAATCATTAAAAAGTTCACTTCAGGTAGGGGGTGGGGTATGACCCCGGGTCCTGAGCTATAAGGCATTTAATTTGCATAGTCACCCTGATCATAAATATCTATAGCTTAGGGGTGGGGATCTCAACCATTAAAAAGTTCACTTCATGTAGGGGGTGGGGTATAACCCCCAGGGGCCTGAGCTATAAGACATTTAATTTGCCTAGTCACCCTGATCATAAATATATATGGTTTAGGAGTGAGGATCTCAACCATTAAAAAGTTCAATTCAGGTAGGGGGTGGGGTATGACCCTGGGGCCTGAGCTACAAAATATATACTGCATTTAATTTGCCTAGTCTCCCTGATCATAGATATATACGGCTTAGGGGTGGGTTATCTCGACCATTAAAAAGTTCACTTCAGGTAGGGGGTGGAGTATGACCCC
>MJUT01063358.1:2175263-2186361 GCA_002080005.1 Gigantidas platifrons
AACATTTGTTAGATTTTCTCTACTTCGTACTTACCAGTATCAACATTTGTTAGATTTTCTGTATTTCGTACTTACCAGTATCAACATATAATAGATTTTTTCTACTTCGTACTTACCAGTATCAACATTTGTAAGATTTTTTCTACTTCGTACATACCAGTATCAACATTTGTTCGATTTTCTGCACTTCGTACTTACCAGTATCAACATTTGTTAGATTTTCTCTACTTCGTACTTACCAGTATCAACATTTGTTGGATTTTGCAAACTTCGTACTTACCAGTATCAACATTTGTTAGATTTTCTCTACTTCGTACTTACCAGTATCAACATTTGTTAGATTTTTTCTAATTCGTACTTACCAGTATCAACATTTGTTAGATTTTCTCTCCTTCCATTCAAGTTATATCCAGGTCCATTGCCATAAGATAGTGTTGTATATGGTAGATTATCCAAAGATAAAAGATTATGTAATGGATGAGCAAGACCTGACAAAATGAAAAAAATGTTATGTTCTTTTCATAATAGTGTATATGTCTTAGACAGACGGAAAACACAAAATATTTCTTCCTAATGATCCGGCTTTTTAAAAGAAAAAGCTTGCTATAATATTTGACAGATGATTACATTTTTATACAGCCTTATCTTGTCCCACTTAAAGATTTAGTTGTAATATTGTTTTAGTAGACCTTTTTCTTTGTATCGCAATTGTTTTTGTATGGGCATGGTCATGATGTTAAAACAATCCCACTTGTGAATTAATTCAGTGTTCATCACATTCCTCTCTGCCTTTGGTAATTTGTTTATCTAGGTGTTAAGCTACTATTCTTGTTCTCTATATTTGTAAGAGTATGATTGTCATTGTCGTACATTGAGTACTCGCCATACACGTTACATTGGGCACTGAACTACTGTTCTACGTCATCAATCGAACATGCGATGTGAGAGATCGTGTTTCCGGGTGGTTTGATTTTCATTAACATTTGTGTTGCTTTGCGTCCAGATTTGAATTTATCTAACAGGAATATCTACACTGAATGCAATACACTATGTTCTTCATACCTAAGATATCATTTCCTCTATATGGGTATCCGCCTACATTAAACACGTGTGAATGATCAGCTGTCACTATGATTAATGTGTCCTCCTCATTAGTTAGTTCTTTTGCTTTTATTACTGCAGACTCCATAGACAGCGTTTCTATCAACGCCTTTTTAGCTGTGGTATCGTGATGGCCGTGGTCAATACGAGCTCCTGAATGACAAAGACAAACATGATACACTTGGAATTAATGTAGGATTAGGGTGTTTAACGTCACTTTCAACAATATTTCAGTTATGTCGTGGCGATCAGTTTTATTGGTGGAAGGAACCGGAGAAAACCATCGATCTGTCAAAATTCACTGACACATTTTATCACATAATGTTGTATCGAATACACCTCGACATGAGCGTGAGTTGAACTCACAACTTTAGTGGTGATATGTTCTGATTGCATGGGTATTAGTAAATCCTAATACCATACGATCACGACCACGACAGCCCCTGATACACTTGGAGTTAATGTAGTATAAAAATATTATTTTATGTTTCTCAAAGAACGACACGATTTTATGGTACGGGTAAAAGACTCCAAATGTCAACAAAATCTCTGATGACTAAAGCATAGAAAAAATAATTGATTCTGTTGTATATCACGGTAAAGAACGAAAATGTCAAAATGACGCATTTCATATTTTGCGAAGAAAATGGAATATACATGTAAATATAATTAGTGAGAGATCGATATTTAACGCCATATGAACAGTGAGCAACGTACTAATGTTTTTAACGAGATGATGATGATGATGATGATGATGATGATGAGGAGGAGGATGAGGAGGGTGCCTGTTTTATGATACACCAAATGGCAGAGTAAGACATGACGTTTCACTTTGCCGAAGTACTCTTCGGTCTTTGCTCTTACATGTTGTTCGGAATGAACATTATACATGTTGATTCGTGACCTCTTGGTGATCTATATTTCTATTTTTAGCAATTGACTTGAAACTTTGGCGTTAAATTCTATCTTAATATTTCCATTTTTACCATATTCTATGACTTTGAACATAATTTAGCTTCTGATGGTGTGCCGGGGATATAATAGGCACCAGGTTTCTTCGTCCTAGAGGCACTAGTCCTCTAAAAGGGGTCAACGCCGCGGGAACCCCTGGGTATAGAAATGGGACCGAGAGCTTCTTCGGCTTGAAGGGGCGTCCGTCGGTTGTGCGTGATGTACAAATTGACAACCAACCCGTCCTTCGGATGAGACGTAAATAAAACCGAGGTCCCGCGTTGAGAGATTGCCACCCTCTTCGCACGTTAAAGAAACCAGTGTAACAGCTCATTATGAGCATTATGCTCATGATGAGTGGTCCATAGGAGACCTGTTGCACTGGCTAAATTCTCCGTCGCTACCCATCACATTTCCTTGTTTCGAGTCCCGTGGCGTTTAAATTATTCTAGTCCTGAATATAGCTGAAAAATTGCTCGCTGGACGTTAAACATCAATCGATCAATCAATCAATCAATCAATCATAGGTTCTGAAATCTAGTGGACTGAACAAACTTGTTTATTACAGGCTTAAACGCATATACTCTTCAACCGTAAGGGAAAATCCAATAGAATTCTTTTTTTAATATTCTGATTGCAGTTTCTATGAATTTAAGCAGAATTTAGCTTCTGAAATCTACCGGAATGAACAAACTTGTTTATTGTGGGCTTAAACGTATATATTAACAAACCTTCAACCATAAGGAAAAATCCTTTAGAATTCTT
This sequence comes from Gigantidas platifrons, assembly GCA_002080005.1. Taxonomy (NCBI): domain Eukaryota; kingdom Metazoa; phylum Mollusca; class Bivalvia; order Mytilida; family Modiolidae; genus Gigantidas; species Gigantidas platifrons. The sequence goes on from MJUT01063358.1 coordinate 2,178,081, forward strand.
TTTTAATATTTTGATTGCTTTCTCGGTCATTTCTGTTAAACTTGGTTCGCCATTGCTACTTTGATCTCGCTCGACTTCATATTGCATATGACCGGATTGAAAAAGACCTGTAACAAATAGAAATGACAAAGATTATATGAAGAAGCCCTTGCTATGAATAAAATCGATACCTCTATCACACAAACAGATGACCGTTAACTTTCCTGCCTTGGTACATGAGTTTATGAATAAACAATCTTACAGAACCAAACAACATACACGCCATGGTGTGCAGATAACATATTTCCCTGAGTTACATAGACAATAACAGTGCATTGACTTGATAAAATCGTTATACGGATGAGGCTTAGAATCGTGAAAAATGCGAGGGTTTCCCGAGCATTTTCCCAGATTCGTGCCGAATACGTATATCGAATTTTATGTCAAGTCAATGCACTGTTATTGTCTTTATACTGCAATCATTAGTGACAATACCAATATTCAAATTATTTAAAAAGTTAGTTACCCCCAAGAGGCCCCAACTGATTTCTAAATGTTATAAAGTGACCGTTTATCACTTGTAAATATACTGTCAAAGCATTTTGATTGCTCAAATAGAACGATTGCAGTATAAATATGTTTGACTTGTAATTGTAGGAAGTTTATTGAAAAAATATACAAGATAGATAATAGAAAGAGAAACTAAACTTCTACCTTTATATTTCAGTCTTAATTAGATTCAAGCACCTTTTCCCATCACGAGTATTACGTGAAGTGGGTATACGTACCACACCTAGTTGTGAGGAGGAGAATGATGTGTCATGTGAAACCATTCACGATGATTTTTTGCTTTAAAAAAGGGAATAACTATAACTCATCCTTCAATTTGACTATAAAGGTAGCTAAAAAACCAGCTTTGACGAATCACGACAAAACATTAGGTATAGTCATATGGCGCTAATCGTGATCTTAAAAGGTGTTTGCCGTTATAACATTATAACTCTTACATATCTCGTATCTTTTGTATATATTATAGTATTTATAGAAAAAATAGGTTGTATCAAAATGTGTAAAATACGTCAAAATTAGGTGATTCTGCGTAGAGAAGGTTAGAATAGAGGCACTAAAAGGGAAAATATTTAATTTTAATGAAATAAAGAAAATCAGAGTGTACCCGAGTGCCTGTGTATTTTTCACCAGAAAAAAACAACAACTGAGGAATAGGATAATAATATGTTGTTCTATGTCGCTTTAATAATATTTATAGTTCAATATAATAAAGCATAAAAATCAAAAACATAAAAAAATTGCTTAAAATTATCTAAATTTATATACCTAATACATAATCGGTTGTTGCGGGGTCTATGGCATCGAATTCTCCCTTATTCGACACATATTTATACTTCCTGTTCTTGTTATCCTGCATGGTTTGCCATTCCTTTGAAGTAAATATTATATAGCTATTAAATGTAGGGGGTAAGGTGTTTAACGCCACTTTCAGTAATATTTCAGTTATATCGTGGCGGTCAGTTTTATTGGTGGAGGAAACCGGAGTACCAGGAGAAAACCACCGACCTGTCACAAGTCACTGACAAACTTTATCACAAAATGTTGTATCCACTATATTTCGCCTGAGTTCGTGGTATTAATTACATCGTAATAATCATTGAGTTATATTTCCTTCAAATTAATGAAAATCTTTGGTGAAATTCGTTCTACAATGGTGTACATATCTATTATTTCAGTTTACATTGAAAGGAAATAAAGGGATATAGTTCGTGAATATCACCTAGTAATATTTTATTTAGAGACCCGTTAGCAGAAATTGAGAATAGACCAGAATAGGAACGAAATCAAATTGGTTTTTTTAAAATGTTTTTGCCACATGCTGACGAACTACAAACGTTATCACATAATGTGTATCGAGTACAACTCGCCTGTACAACATTGATATAATCTGGGAATTATGATGGCATCAGCTGGAATTAATATGCCAGCTATCCCAACAGAATGTAAATATATCATAATAAATTATTAAAAGAAAGAAATTAATTTATATTTTAGGACAGAACATCTCATACATACATTTGTAAGATCTCGATTATCTCCCCTCTTTCCTTTCGTTTGATCCTCTTGGTCTGTAGTTGTATTTGGGAGGAACATGGTTCTTCCACCACCCATTGCCACCTAAAATGACAGACATTTTACCTTAATGTCATAGTAATTAGTTAAACACATATATGATATATAAAAGGGTTAGGTGTTAGGGTTATGGTGTTTAACGCCACTTTTAACAATATTTCAGATATATCGTGGCGGTCAGTTTTATTGATGGGGGACACCAGAGTAACCGGAGAAAACCACCAACTTTCTGTCGCAAGTCACTGACAAACTTTATCACATAATGTTGCATCGAGTATACCTCGCCATGAACGGGATTCGAACTCACAACTGTAGTGTTGATAGGCACTTATTGCAGAGGTAGTTGTAAATCCAACGACTATATACTATCACGAACACGACGGCCCCCTAAACATTTTAATAATAAAAAAATAAAAAAAACAAGACAACATATGATAAGCATATGTGTGATGCAATACAAAATATCTTTGTTCCAGAAGAAGCATGTAATTTACCACAAATGATTGCTCTTTGTGTTGTTGTTGTTTTTTTGCGTTTGGGGGGAGGGGTAGGGTAGGGTTATGGTGTTTAACGCTTCTTTCAACAATATTTCAGTTATATCGTGGCGTATAGTGGTGTCAAACAGATCTTTTGTTGTGTATTTGTTTAGTTGTTTTGTTTTTCTTCGTCTGGCAGCGGTTCTGTCCGGGTACTCCAACTTCTTCTACCACTAAATCTGATCGCCATGATACAGCTGAAATATTGCTGAAAGTGACGTTAAAAAAAAAACAATCAATCAACCAATCGTCTGGCATACCCTATATCGCCGGTTTCTCTGGAATATTCGTTTTTGATTGCCCCTTGGTATTCTCTAACATTTATTTTATTAACAATAAAGTTATTATACCTGAATATCGAGGTTGTCATAAACAAGTTGATATGCTATATCCTTACAGCTTCCACCATTTGTATCTTTTTTAACCCTAGCATCATATTCCCAATATCTGTGAGCACTGTGTGCGTAGGCTGATGCAGGTGTAGCGTGGGTTAGTCGTGCTGTTGTTATCACACCAGTAGATCTACCTATGGAAAGTTTTGAGGGAGTGAGTGATTGTTGTTTAACGCCAACTCACCAATTTTTTTCAGCAATATCATGGCGAGAACAAGTTAATTTTCAATGAGATGATCATGAGGTGCGCTTTGTATTAGACCAATAAGCTGAGTTGGATTTTTATAGTGCTAGTTCAATGAAACAACAATCCTCGGATAGACATGTCGCCACACTCGAACACATTATCCTGATTCTCAACCAACCAGTTTTTCCTCTTCCTCCTTAATGCTGCGTGCTTAGCGGAGAAGCAATAAATACCAATTTTATAGTCTTTGATTTGACCCGATCGTGACTCGAACCAACGATCTATCACACTCGCCGGGGAGCACGCTAACCATTACACCACCGATGCGGAACTTTTTTTGTTTTTTTTTTTGTTTTTTGTTTGTTTTTTTTTTGTTTTTTTTTGTGACCTGTGAAACTACTTATCAATTACAAAAGCTTTCGGAATCCCATTTAAGGTGGTATGTATAAATATCTAAAGGTAATAACCACTAGAAGATTGTATGACAATATGCAACGAAATATTTCACACACCGACTCCGGGTTCACATACCAAATCAGACTTCCCATAAACCGAATCAGACTTCACATACCGTATCAGAACTCACATAGCATATTATACTTGACATACCGTTTCAGCCTTGTCATTTCAAATTGTTTCACACAAGTAAATAAGACAATGTACAGTTAAGGAGGAATATAGATAAAACCAAACAACAACTGGCATGATTACAAACACAAGACAAGAAGCTATACTATGCTGACCTTCATCTATGAAGTTATGGAGAATGGATTTCACTTTGTTTGCTTCAGTCTCAGCCTCACAATCACCTTCTGTAACGTTATCGTTGTAACCAACAACGCAGAAATTTGTTTTAACTCCGGCCATTAGAGCAGTGGCTGTTTGTGAAGAGTCTGGAACTTGTCGATCGGTGCCGTATGTCTATAAATGTAAAAAAAAAGAAAAACAATATGAAAATGCAAGCCCTGACCTTAAACATAATTGTTTTCTTACTTCTGTGGAAACATAATGGAATTATATCGATTTTGGTAATAAACAAGTTGAATATTATCTATGGTCAATCTTTTGACCAATGCGTATCTGATAAAGATTATTACAGAAACGCGTACAGAGCACTAAATTAGATATCTATGATAAAGGTTATTACATAAACGCATACTGAGCACTAAATTAGATATATATGATAAAGGTTATTACAGAAACACGTACTCAGCACTAAATTAGATATCTATGATAAAGATTATTACAGAAACGCGTACAGAGCACTAAATTAGATATCTATGATAAAGGTTATTACAGATACACGTACTGAGCACTAAATTAGATATCTATGATAAAGGTTATTACATAAACGCGTACTGAGCACTAAATTAGATATATATGATAAAGGTTATAACAGATACGCGTACTGAGCACTAAATTAGATATCTATGATAAAGGTTATTACAGAAACACGTACTCAGCACTAAATTAGATATCTATGATAAAGGTTATTACAGAAACGCGTACTGAGCACTAAATTAGATATCCATGTTTTTATTACTCAAATATAAATATTGGAATTAAAAGTACTAATACAATGTACATATAATTTGATCGATCAATTGGTAAATATGCTGTTCCTTTATTTTAATTTGCAAGTGTAACGTTTGATTGTCTCTCATGTTCATTTGCATCCATATTCTTTTTAAACAACAGATTGGAATTATCAATCATTTTTTGTTTTCTGTGTTGTGTTTTTTCTTGCTTTAATTGTCTTGTCTTAGTAATATGTCATGCATTCCCAACAGTTTCTCTGCATTGTCTATTCTTGATTGCCCTTAAATTTCTGTTTTCTCTAAAGTTTATATAAAGGGGGTAGTCGTGACCGTGATCGTATGGTAGTTGGATTTACAACTACCTATTCAATCAGCGCCTATGACCACTGATGCTGTGAGTACGAATCTCGATCAGGGCGAGGTGTACAACAAACAATTTATATAAAGGTTGGAATAATCAATGCTGAAATAAACAGGTTATAATTGCAATTGGTAGGTTTATGGACTGCTTGCCACAATACGGTAATATACAACACACTGACCAAGTTACGTAAACTGTTAATATGAGTTGATATTTTCCAGAAATCAAGAATTGCTGTTTGCTTACAATTCTGATTTCATACTTACCTTTGACAAAGCTAAATGCGGAAACTCTTCAAACTTAAGAATCGTTTCTTCTCCGTGTTTGTTTTGTTTCTGTCCTTTATATATTCTGGCTGCAGTAATGGTTGACACGCCCATTCCATCACCAATAAAAAGAATAATATTCTTAGCCAGGTTGGTGTTATATGTGAGCTGGAGCGCTTCATCTAAACTACCTTTGGCTAATTTGTTCCAGTCAGTCTTAGGGGGTTTCATAGGCGTGATGCCATCTAAATAACAAGAAAAAGTTTGACATCGGAATTGTTATGTATTAGATATATATTTCATTTAGAAAACCCAACGTGATTGGTCAAAAGGTTGACATTTAACTTCAAAATTGAATGAAGCGTACATCCAATCAACGACAACCACTCCCGGGAAATATTTTCGAACATGACGAAGACTAGTAACAACACGTGATAACAACGGTTGAAAATGAGGAATATTAAAAAATAATAATGATTATTTAAATTGTAACTATAAGTAGTTTTATAGGGGTCAGACCTATAATCCAATATCCCGATAGTCCGGTAGTTCGATAGCTATAGTCCGACAGACTACAAATGTACATGCAAGTGCGTACATTTAATAGCTATTCTATGAAGATAAAATATCTGTTCTTTATAAGAAATATTCGGAAATTATTACCTAATTGTAATTTTTTTCTTGTTTATTAAGTAACCACATATTTTAAGATATTTTTTGCGTTTTTTGCTCCCCTGTGAACTATTGACGCGTCAATAGTCTTCAAGAGACTATTGCACGACAGACTATTGAACTGACCTTTGAACTGTTTTTTCATTGGACAATTTTCAAAAATATTCAAAATTTCAAAAAATTTGAAAATTCTACAATTAAAAAAAAATAATTTTTTTTAAAGTTCAAAATTTCAAAAAATTTAAAAACTTCAAAAAATTATTTTTTTTAAAGTTCAAAATTTTAAAAAATTTCAAAAAATTTCAAAATTTCATGATTTCAAAATTTTCATAAGATTTCAAAATTTTCAAAAAAATTTCAAAAACTTCAGTTTTCATAAAATTTCAAAATTCTAATATTTAAATAATAATATTGAAAACATATGTAATATAAAAATTAAGGACTTTTTACTCTGTATTTTACTTGTTTATTGTTATCTAATTCAACAAATAAATCATTTTCATTAGTTTTACTACAATATATGCATGAATATATTATATTTAAGTCATGTCCGCTACCTTGCTTCTGTTTAATTAGGAAATAAAACAGTTATTTAATGGGTGTGGATGCAATAGATCAAATTATTATACCTCAGTTGTAATTTTCTATGTAAAAATCAGCTCGATAGTTTTACTATTTTTCCAGGCTTATGTCGAGAAGTTTAATTCACCGGTCAATAGTTTCCAACTATTTGACCGACTCTGTCACATTGTTTCGCGGAATTTTAATGCCGTGTACGGATTGGTTACTTGGCTTTACTATTACATTCGGAACTAATCTGCTTTCGTAAAATTCGAGAGACACTACAAGTGTGCAGACGTTTCGAATATGACAGGTAGATTTGTGTCCCTCACAGATGATGATTTAGCCAGAGCAAATTTTACAATTAGTATCCTATATAAATTGTGTGTTGTTAATAATAATTAATTTGCGTCTTACAAATAACCGCTGTATTTATTTCTTCTTTTCGATAAGATGAACGAGAATTTAAATTTTTATTTAAACGAGGAGAAGTCACACACACATACACACCCATGGACGAGTTTTAATTTGTAAATAACAGGGATGCTTTATTTAGACATATTACATTAAATATAAGTCGTTGCCGTTCACTGCATTCACTGGGTTCGAAAAATTGTAGATGTCTAAGATTGAGAGGGTCATATGGAAAACCATCCAGAAATATTATTGTAACATTTCAATACATTATTTTACAATTATTTATTCATAAACAAATTTGTTGTTTGTAGGAGGGCTCATGTCTTATTTGTATTTGTTTGTGTATAGTGGTGTCCAACACATATTGTGTTGTGTTTTTGTTGTTTTTTCTTCTTCGTCTTGTGTGACCTGCGTTGTCAGTTTCTCTTTCGGTATAATAAAACACTTATTAACTAGATATTCGGGGAATCGTAATTTTATTGACCCCTTGATATCAACTATTGCCCTTGGCTTCGCCTCGGGCAATAGTTGATATCTCAGGGTCAATAAACTTACTATTCCCCTCATACCCAGTCAATAAGTATAAACTATTTGTCCTTCGGTGCTGGGACTGACCAAGTGTTCTATTGCATTCGGCCGTTGGCCTCATGCAATAGAACACTTGGTCATTCCCAGCACCTCAGGACAAATAGTTTGGTCTATTGCATCCACACCCATTAAATAACTGTATAATATTGCTAGGCTAGACCCGGGTTTACGTAGCCTTTGCCTATTGTACCAGTAGGAACTAATTGCATGCTACATGTACATCAGCTTGGTAGAAAAAAAAATAACGGGGAAGAATATTTAATACGATCCAAAAATAACCCCTCCCCCTGGAAAATCGTATGGTCATCACTTTGAGATTATCATTGAATTAAAGAGGTTTACTATTTCTTCGTTTAAGTGATTGAAACTTCCGTCATGTACAAAAAAAGTACAAATTCAGACAAATATTCAAGAAAATTGGTCACGCTAAAAATTTAGATCTCTATGTATTCCCTCTAATTATTACTTTGTTGTTCTTACTTCAACGGTGAAAGTGAAAAACAAACACATCTGTGACGGACTATCGAACGGTCGGGACTATCGGGCTGTCGGACTATCGGACTGTCGGACTAACGGGCTGTCGGACTAACGGGTTGTCGGATTATAGCTACGCTCCCGTTTTACTTAAGAATTGAATGCATT
>MJUT01063358.1:2262857-2277585 GCA_002080005.1 Gigantidas platifrons
GACACCAGAGTAACCGGAGAAAACCACTGACCTTCAGTCTCAAGTCACTGACAAACTTTATCACATAATGTTGCATCGAGTACACCTCGCCATGAACGGGATTCGAACTCACAACTGTAGTGTTGATAGGCACTTATTGCAGAGGTAGTTGTAAATCCAACGACCATATACTATCACGAACATGAGGGTCCCCTAAACATTTTAATAATAAAAAAACAAAAAACAAGACAACATATGATAAGCATATGTGTGTAATGCAATACAAAATATCTTTGTTCCAGAAGAAGCATGTAATTTACCACAAATGATTGCTGTTTGTGTTGTTGTTTTTTTGCATTTGGGGGGAGGGGTAGGGTAGGGTTATGGTGTTTAACGCTTCTTTCAACAATATTTCAGTTATATCGTGGCGTATAGTGGTGTCAAACAGATCTTGTGTTGTGTATTTGTTTAGTTGTTTTGTTTTTCTTCGTCTGGCAGCGGTTCTGTCCGGGTACTCCAGCTTCTTCCACCACTAAATCTGATCACCATGATATAGCTGAAATATTGCTGAAAGTGACGTTAAAACACAAAAAAAATTAATCAATCAATCGTCTGGCATACCCTATATCGCCGGTTTCTCTGGATTATTCGTTTTTGATTGCCCCTTGGTATTCTTTAACATTTATTTTATTAACAATAAAGTTAGTATACCTGAATATCGGGGTTGTCATAAACAAGTTGATATGCTATATCCTTACAACCGCCACCATTTGTATCTTTTTTAACTCTAGCATCATATTCCCAATATCTGTGAGCACTGTGTGCGTAGGCTGAAGCAGGTGTAGCGTGGGTTAGTCGTGCTGTTGTTATCACACCAGTAGATCTACCTATGGAAAGTTTTGAGGGAGTGAGTGATTGTTGTTTAACGCCAACTCACCAATTTTTTTCAGCAATATCATGGCGAGAACAAGTTAATTTTCAATAAGATGATCATGAGGTCCGCTTTGTATTAGACCAATAAGCTGAGTTGGATTTTTATAGTGCTAGCTCACTGAAACAACAATCCACGGATAGACATGTCGCCCACTTGGACACATTATCATGATTCCCAACCAACCAGTCTTTTCTCTTCCTCCTTAATGCTGCGTGCCTAGCGAAGAAGCAATAAATACCAATTTTATAGTCTTTGATTTGACACCATCGTGACTCGAACCCACGATCTATCACACTCGCCAGGGAGCACGCTAACCATTACACCACCGATGCGGAACTGAAGTTGCATGGTCTTGTTTTTTTTGGTTTTTTTGTTTGTTTGTTTGTTTGTTTGCTTGTTTTTTGTTTTTTTTTTGTTTTTGTTTTTTTGTTTGTTTTTTTAGTGACCTGTGAAACTACTTATCAATTACAAAAGCTTTCGGAATCCCATTTAAGGTGGTATGTATAAATATGTAAAGGTAATAACCACTAGAAGATTGTATGACAATATGCAATGAAATATTTCACACACCGACTCCGGGTTCACATACCAAATCAGACTTCACATATACCGAATCAGACTTCACATATCGTATCAGAACTCGCATAGCATATTATACTTGACATACCGTTTCAGCCTTGTCACTTCAAATTGTTTCACACAAGTAAATAAGACAATGTACAGTTAAGGAGGAATATAGATAAAACCAAACAACAACTGGCATGATTACAAGCACAAGACAAGAAGCTATACTATGCTGACCTTCATCTATGAAGTTATGGAGAATGGATTTCACTTTGTTTGCTTCAGTCTCAGCCTCACAATCACCTTCTGTAACGTTATCGTTGTAACCAACAACGAAGAAATTTGTTTTAACTCCGGCCATTAGAGCAGTGGCTGTTTGTGAAGAGTCTGGAACTTGTCGATTGGTGCCGTATGTCTATAAATGTAAAAAAAAAAAAAAAAAAAAAACAATATGAAAACGCAAGCCCTGACCTTAAACATAATTGTTTTCTTACTTCTGTGGAAACATAATGGAATTATATCGATTTTGGTAATAAACAAGTTGAATATTATCTATGGTCAATCTTTTGACCAATGCGTATCTGATAAGGATTATTACAGAAACGCGTACAGAGCACTAAATTAGATATCTATGATAAAGGTTATTACAGAAACGCATACTGGGCACTAAATTAGATATATATGATAAAGGTTATTACAGATACACGTACTGAGCACTAAATTAGATATCTATGATAAAGGTTATTACAGAAACGCGTACTGAGCACTAAATTAGATATCTATGATAAAGGTTATTACAGACACACGTACTGAGCAGTAAATTAGATATCTATGATAAAGGTTATTACAGAAACGCGTACTGAGCACTAAATTAGATATCTGTGATAAAGGTTATTACAGATACACGTACTGAGCACTAAATTAGATATCTATGATAAAGGTTATTACAGAAACGCGTACTGAGCACTAAATTAGATATCTATGATAAAGGTTATTACAGACACACGTACTGAGCACTAAATTAGATATCTATGATAAAGGTTATTACAGAAACGCGTACAGAGCACTAAATTAGATATCTATGATAAAGGTTATTACAGATACACGTACTGAGCACTAAATTAGATATATATGATAAAGGTTATTACAGAAACGCATACTGAGCACTAAATTAGATATATATGATAAAGGTTATTACAGATACACGTACTGAGCACTAAATTAGATATCTATGATAAAGGTTATTACAGATACACGTACTGAGCACTAAATTAGATATCTATGATAAAGGTTATTACAGATACACGTACTGAGCACTAAATTAGATATCTATGATAAAGGTTATTACAGAAACGCATACTGAGCACTAAATTAGATATCTATGATAAAGATTATTACAGAAACACACACTGGGCACTAAATTAGATATCTATAATAAAGATTATTACAGAAATGCGTACGGAGCACTAAATTAGATATATATGATAAAGGTTATTACAGAAACGCGTACTGAGCACTAAATTAGATATCCATGTTTTTATTACTCAAATATAAATATTGGAATTAAAAGTACTAATACAATGTACATATAATTTGATCGATCAATTGGTAAATATGCTGTTCCTTTACTTTAATTTGCAAGTGTAACGTTAGATTGTCTCTCATGTTCATTTGCATCCATATTCTTTTTAAACAACAGATTGGAATTATCAATCATTTTTTGTTTTCTGTGTTGTGTTTTTTCTTGCTTTAATTGTCTTGTCTTAGTAATATGTCATGCATTGCCAACATGTTTCTCTGCATTGTCTATTCTTGATTGCCCTTAAATTTCTGTTTTCTCTAACGTTTATATAAAGGGGGTAGTCGTGACCGTGATCGTATGGTAGTTGGATTTACAACTACCTATTCAATCAGCGCCTATGACCACTGATGCTGTGAGTACGAATCTCGATCAGGGCGAGGTGTACAACAAACAATTTATATAAAGGTTGGAATAATCAATGCTGAAATACACAGGTTATAATTGCAATTGGTAGGTTTATGGACTGCTTGCCACAATACGGTAATATACAACACACTAACTGGACTTCAACCAAGTAACGTAAACTGTTTATATGAGTTGATATTTTCCAGAAATCAAGAATTGCCGTTTGCTTACAATTCTGATTTCATACTTACCTTTGACAAAGCTAAATGCGGAAACTCTTCAAACTTAAGAATCGTTTCTTCTCCGGGTTTGTTTTGTTTCTGTCCTTTATATATTCTGGCTGCAGTAATGGTTGACATGCCCATTCCATCACCAATAAAAAGAATAATATTCTTAGCCAGGTTGGTGTTATATGTGAGCTGGAGCGCTTCATCTAAACTACCTTTGGCTAATCTGTTCCAGTCAGTCTTAGGGGGTTTCATAGGCGTGATGCCATCTAAATAACAAGAAAAAGTTTGACATCGGAATTGTTATGTATTAGATATATATTTCATTTAGAAAACCCAACGTGATTGGTCAAAAGGTTGACATTTAACTTCAAAATTGAATGAAGCGCACATCCAATCAACGACAACCACTCCCGGGAAATATTTTCGAACATCACGAAGACTAGTAACAACACGTGATAACAACGGTTGAAAATGAGGAATATTAAAAAATAATAATGATTATTTAAATTGTAACTATAAGTATTTTTGTAGTTTTATAGGGGTCAGACCTATAATCCAATATCCCGATAGTCCGGTAGTTCGATAGCTATAGTCCGACAGACTACAAATGTACATGCAAGTGCGTACATTTAATAGCTATTCTATAAAGATAAAATATCTGTTCTTTATAAGAAATATTCGGAAATTATTACCTAATTGTAATTTTTTCTTGTTTATTAAGTAACTACATATTTTAAGATATTTTTGCGTTTTTTTGCTCCCCTGTGAACTATTGACGCGTCAATAGTCTTCAAGAGACTATTGCACGACAGACTATTGAACTGACCTTTGAACCGTTTTTTCATTGGACAATTTTAAAAAATATTAAAAATTTCAAAAAAAAATTGAAAATCCTACAATTAAGAAAAAATAATTTTTTTTAAAGTTCAAAATTTCAAAAAATTTAAAAACTTCAAAAATTTGAAAAAAAAAAATTCAAAATTTCAAAAATTTCAAAAAATTTCCAAATTTCATGATTTCAAAATTTTCATAAGATTTCAAAATTTTCAAAATTTTTTCAAAAACTTCAGTTTTCATAAAATTTCAAAATTCTAATATTTAAATAATAATATTGAAAAACATATGTAATATAAAAATTAAGGACTTTTTACTCTGTATTCTACTTGTTTATTGTTATCTAATTCAACAAATAAATAATATTCATCAGTTTTACTACAATATATGCATGAATATATTATATTTAAGTCATGTCCGCTACCTTGCTTCTGTTTAATTAGGAACTAAAACAGTTATTTAATGGGTGTGGATGCAATAGACCCATTAAATAACTGTATAATATTGCTAGGCTAGACCCGGGTTTACGTAGCCTTTGCCTATTGTACCAGTAGGAACTAATTGCATGCTACATGTACATCAGCTTGGTAGAAAAAAAAATAACGGGGAAGAATATTTAATACGATCCAAAAATAACCCCTCCCCCTGGAAAATCGTATGGTCATCACTTTGAGATTATCATTGAATTAAAGAGGTTTACTATTTCTTCGTTTAAGTGATTGAAACTTCCGTCTTGAACAAAAAAAGTACAAATTCAGACAAATATTCAAGAAAATTGGTCACGCTAAAAATTTAGATCTTTATGTATTCCCTCGAATTATTACTTTGTTGTTCTTACTTCAACGGTGAAAGTGAAAAACAAACACATCTGTGACGGACTATCGAACGGTCGGGACTATCGGGCTGTCGGACTATCGGACTGTCGGACTAACGGGCTGTCGGACTAACGGGTTGTCGGATTATAGCTACGCTCCCGTTTTACTTAAGAATTGAATGCATTGTTTTGAAATTTCATTGGGGAATGAAAGCGTTGACCGAAGTACGTTTTCAATGAAGCGCGTAAGCGCTTCATGTTGAAAATGTGCTTCGATCAACGCTTTCATATCCCAAATGAAACTTCAAAAGAATGCATTCAATTCTTATAATTATATTTAAATCACACCAAAATTTAATATAGTTGAATTTTTCGTTGTGAATTTTATTTGCTCTTGAAAATTACTACGCCATTGATTGTTTACATCTGACGTCGTCATGGAGGCACGTGCAAGTTCGGGTTTGAGTTTCATTGGGATATGAAACATCTCTTTTATAATCATGTGACCACTTCATAACCAATCATATTGTAACATTTCAATGAAAAACGGAAGTAATGTAATTATATGGATGTAAAAGCATTATACTTTTATATGATGCTCTACCGTGCTTCATACAGTATGTGGCTTTTATTCATACAAAATGCACTTCGGTCAACGTTTTAACACGCTAATAAAACTACAAAAGATTGCGTTCCATTCTAAAATAAAAACCAATATTTAACCTAGTATAATTAAAAGCGCTTATTTCAACGTAATATCATATTAGACATTTTCAATAACTATATACGACTACGGTCTACAACGACACCGACAGGTAAATTGCACGGCGCTATATCAAAATGTATTTACAACATAATTTTTAAAAGTCCATTTAATTACTTCATATCGCCATTCAATCTGTCTGTCAGTATATGTTTGTATCTGTTTTTATTTTTATTATTTAGAAACAAATATTTCCAGTTCCTTTAGGTTTTATTTCTTTTTTGAAATTTACGAAACGGCAATTAGTTTGTTTTATTTTTTACAAGGATAAAATCCTTGTTTTTTAACATCATTAACGGTAAAGAATAATTAAAACAAAAAATTATATTGTGAATATTTTAGCTGAAGCAGCTTCATTCGTATCCCCAGTTTGATCTGGATTTCAAACTCGTAGATAGAAAACGTGTTGAAATGTAAAAAGAGGTGTGCTCAATTGGAAATTTTTTTTTTTTCTCGTAAGGAAATAACCGGATTCAGGAGCTAAAGTGAGCTTGGGAATCTATTTCTCAATTATTGTACATAGAAATTCTTATTTCTGATTTGTTTTTATTTTTAGTGTTTAAACGCCACTTTCAGCAATATTTCAGCTATATCATGGCGACCAGTTTTAGTGGTGGAAGAAGCCGGGGTATCCGGAGAGAACCACCGACCATGGGCAAGTCCTTGGTAAACTTTATCACTTGCGGTTGCGAGTCGAATGCACTTTTTATTGTAATTTATAAAGCCGGACGCGAACCCACACCGTATTGGTGATAGGCTTGTATGAGTTGTTAGGTAATCCAACTACCTAACTCATTGAGCCACCCGGGCCCTAACTCTTATTTTAATGTCAAAGCCATGTTTTATTAAATTCATATTTCACCGTAACGCTCAAGGAAAATAACTTCAGATTAACGACCTTGAAATGTCTTTATCAATGAATAGATGTAAAAACCAACATATCAATTCCTTTCATTTCATTCAATGTTGAAATAACTTCATGTTTCTATGTATAATTGATGATGATACAAAGGAGATGATTACAACCCTTCTCTCGGCCCTGACGAGATGCCCACAAAACGCAAATTTACTTGTGATGATTCGGCCACACCCAGATCCCTTGCTAAACATTCATCATAGAATTTCGAACGGGCAGATTGAAAATTGGGACGGATGCGATATATTTTCCAATTTCTCATCACACAGATACTCGTTTTATTTAGCCACTGGAAAAACCCCAGAAAGCCTTTTCCGTTTCACTAGAGCTACTCGACACTTGTTTTAAATGAAACAGGACGAAACTACACCATATTACCAGTAAATAGAGTAATGCTGTATATGATGTGGCTGAGATCCTACCCATCTTAACATAATCTTGCTCTTATTTTCAATGTAAGTGTTGCTACGGTTCACAATGAGATAAATGAATGTATTTCGATCATAAAGAGAGCATTAGAACGTTTTATGCAATGGCCAACAATAAACGAATAGAGAGAAAAACGATGTTCATGGACTAAGCTTGAATGCGCAGTCGGTGCAATTGACGGAACATTTACAGAAATATGTCTTCCTCAAATCGAACCACAAGAACTATATTTTTCTGGATATCGACATTTCCATGATCATGTGCAATACATACGCAAGTAGTTATTGACAACGCCGGTTATATTTGCTATGCCGAGGTGCGATACTTAGGTCTTCAAAATGATGTAAAACATTTTACAATGAGGCAATAAATCGGTGAAAATGGACCACTACACTTCTTGGAAGACAACGTACTTTTGGCCAATCAGATTTATCCAAATCGAAACTCAACAGTTAGCTATTTACAACACAACAAATACATTTCTTTGTACACCGAAAACAAGAACACACGAGGGACCGTTCAATATTTATCAGATTATTGGGAGTAGTGGTGAAATTGTCTGTTCTAGCCACCGGAAGTGTAATGTTAAGTCTATGGGAGTGCGGTTAACCTCTCCGAGTTAACCTCCCAGGTTTATGACGTCACTGTTGCATACAGGTGCACTAATTAATATTTCCTCATTAAAGATGCAAGTTATTAATTTATATGTTGTAATTAAAATGCATCACTCCTAATTATGGTAATTACTAATTAGTTGACTAATGAATGAGTACGTTAGGATAATCACTCGTCCGGCACTGATGTTTGTTTTGTTTATTATCCATGACTAGTGCACTGTCAATATATATCCCCCCTTTTTGTGTGTATATGTTTGGAGGGGTGTAGTGTTTTTGTTTTGTTTTGCAGGTATACATAATAACAAATAACAAAAATAAATAATATGTACAATATTTTAATATTTCCGTCAAAACAGAGAAACGTGGGTAATGACCTACACAACGATCAAATTCTACAGGGAATTACGGCGTATCATCGCTATTTAATGTTCAAAAAGGTGCTTGTATTATTTACACAAGATTACTCCCTCCCAATCAATTAAATATCGTCTGCTAGCGAATGACTTAATTACCTATCAGTGGCCTTTTAATCGAATCATGTTTAAACTTGTACAGACGCGTTGAGGCATGAACAATGTAAAGTTCTGATAAGTGTGTGTAAACTGGTTCAATCCAGTTGAAAAATCAATAATAGACGACATATCGAATTTATGAAGATTAAAGAAATGCCAAACCCCATTTCAGTGTACTACATTTAAAATGTTGTATTTAAACTGAATGAAATTCATATGTTTTTACTTCATTTAATATTTACTTTTGTAGGATAAATAAAAATACTTAAATTTATATTACTCCCAGTGTACTATATTAATATCAGATTTCTTAAATATTTTATTAAACTATCCCTACTCTAGCATGGGAATCTTAAATGTAAATATTATGCTTGTGTTAACATGTTCAGACAAGTTATTAAATCATGTCAGTGACCTCGGGCATGTTTACACTTGTAGTTATATTACACAAAGCTATCATCAAAAGAAATAAACTATAATAAAATATATTATTATTAAATTATTATTAATAAACCAATCAGAAATTAAAACTTGAAAATTTTATTTACTTATTTTGATCTGTTTTATTCAAATCAAAGTTAATTAAAAATAGTAGTTCTTCCCTCAAAAATATAGCGTCCCTAGGCGCCATGTTGGATTTTAAGCATTTAATTTCTTTTGTCCATACTATATTATTATGTCGATTTGAATCCTTTTTGAACGTAAAATTTCTACTTTACTTTTACAAAAACACACGTATATATTATTTGGTAGATTATAATTTTCTCTTTAATTTAAGTTATATGCTGATAAGACACCCCTCCCCCCTTTTATTTGTTCTTTCAAATGGCGATTACAATAAGAACTCAATTTTAAAAATCATTATTATTATTATTAAACAAAATTGATATTTATTTAAAAAAGAAATGATTTGATAATCCGTTAAATTGATTAACCAGTGATATACATATACTTGTTTATTGTTTACATTTATAATAACATTCCATTTGAAAAACATTCATTCAATTATTCCAATGTAATATATTATTATCCGGATTTTTAAAAGAAAAATTACACTTGTATACTATATGCACGGTAAAACACAATCACATTCGTCGTATATACATCTATGGGAAAACTATGTATGTTAAAACTATGACACAGTGGAGGATTTAAAACACGCGTCTTATCTGTTAGACGGTTAAATGACCACTGAATGGAAAATCGATTAACAAATTTCGCCCGGCGGTCAATCAACCAATCAAATTTCGTAAATAAGGGTATTTCCCTTTTCATCGGCATTTACCTATAAAAGCGACTAAAATTGAACGGATTCATCAGTCAGTCTTATCGAAGACATTCAAAGGTGAAATCACGTCAGATTATTTAATCAATATTGTAAACGATTTAAAGGTATGGTGAGCCGCATTACAGTAACTATATTTAGACATTTGAGATAAATAGTATTTCTTTTGAATAATGTTTGATTTTATGAATTTATAATTTAACACTTATTATTTGCATCGGCTCTGGAATTGACGGTTTGCGTAAAGCACGACTATGTGAGATGAAAAAGGGGGAATATAGTCTCATATGGAGGTCACCCAGAGCTCCCCTGAGACGCTTCAGTCATAGACTTTGAAGATTGGCTCCGTTGTGGAAGGCGAGAGTGGTAGTTCTAAATGCTCACAAGTCTCCACAATAGTTACAAGTATTACTACAAACGCTTGTAAAAGGGCACTTCAATGAACATGACTCAGGCGTTAATGCATAAAAACTTATTGGTAATAGAAATCAAAATATTAATTGATTCGATAGACATATGCAAATTTCCACTGTAATACAGTTACATATTCATTTTATAAAATATGTATTCTAAAATACACTTTATTTATTTAATTATTATTTATTTAAAACAGTATTAGAAAGTTTGAAGTAGTCTCCTGCATGAACTTTCTGTACCGGTCTAGGGCAATACCATGTAGCTCACGATGGGGAAGGAGTGTCATGTGGTACGCCCCGCTATGATCGGGAATACTTCCCCGACTGTATGTTCATGTAGTCTTGCTTTAAGCGAGAGCAGCTCCGCTTTGTTGTGATATAGAGCGTCGATGGGCGGTGACTACTGTGGTGAAAACCTTAATCAAACTCTCTTAAATATCGATCAGTTTGTTATTCATATTCGTATCAAAACTGGGAACCCGTACGGTCGGTAGATTCAGGGGTAATTTTTCCGACCCGTGGGCGAGTACCAGTGGCGATAGACTCCTCTGATATGAATAATGAGTGGTTGTTTTCCTCTCTGTGTGTCACGTGATTATTATAATATAAATCCAAGTTTTAGCAAAATGCAGTTCCACGCCTTCAAAATATTTAACGAGGATCTAGTGGCCGTTCACATGTTAAAACAACGTCTCTATCTCAACAGACCTATCTATGTAGGATTTACCATTTTAGATGTGTCAAAGACACTCATGTACGACTTTCACTACAACTATATGAAGAAGAGGTATGGACCTAACGCACAGCTGCTGTTTACCGACACTGATAGTTTATGCTACAACATCTTTACCGAAAATATATATGAGGATATGATGAAAGACAAACATCTTTTCGACACGTCGGAATATGACCCCAAACATCCATTATATAGTACAGAAAATAAGAAAGTCCTTGGGAAAATGAAGGACGAAACACATGGCATCCCAATACAAGAATTCGTGGGTCTCAAATCAAAGATGTATTCCATAATCTATGAGGAGGACGGACAACTGACAGAGAAGAAAACAGCCAAAGGAATAAAGAAGAGCGTCATCAAACAACATACCAAGCATCAGCATTACAAGGAATGTCTATTTGATAAGACCTTACACATGTCTACCATGAACCAGATTAGATCCTACGATCATCAGTTATACAATATATCCATCAATAAACTCGGACTGTCTCCATTTGATGACAAACGCTACATTTTAGACAATGGCATCAGTAGTCTAGCCTACGGTTATTGGAGAATATAAATTGCAACACAGCAGACATTTTTGTCATTTTGGTCTGAGCAGTTGAAGGAGTAAGACGTGTTTAACAGAGTCTCTACGATGTCTACGACTTGTCCAGAGTGTGAAATGGAGTTTTCTAGGAAGGATGCACTCATTAGACATAAAAGAAACAAACATGGAATCAGCCATGCGTATCCACCGAGTATTCAAGCATATCCACTGAGCACTCATGCGTATCCACCGAGCAGTCAAGCATATCCACCACCACCACCACCACCACCACCACCGACACCACCACCGCCACCGGAACATGTTGTTTTACAACACCCGTTCACCATGCTCTTGTGTGGGCCCACATCTAGTGGAAAATCTTGTTGGATGAACAAGTTATTGACACATGCAAAGACCATGATCGAACCACCACCGGAACGCATCATATGGTGTTACAAGAGGTGGCAACCTCTGTTCAGTCAAATGCAAAGCAGGATCAACAACATTGTATTCGTACAAGGTATACCAGAAGATTTAAACGACGACTCGTTTATAGACACTAGATATCCCAGTTTAATTGTCATTGACGATCTGATGAGAGATGCTACTAACAGTAAAGACGTGTGTGAGCTTTTCGTAGAGGGAAGTCATCACAGAGATATCAGTGTTGCTTGCATATTGCAAAACGGCTTCTCAAAGGGAAAAGAAAACAGAACCATGAGTATCAATACACAATATTTAGTCTTATTTAAGAATCCAAGAGATCAAGTCGGACCAGCCATACTTGCCAGACAGATGTATCCCAGTAACTCAAAGAAATTCATGAACAAATACATAGAGGCTACTAAAAGACCCTATGGATATCTATTTATAGACCTAAAACAAAGCACTCCAGAAGAAGATAGATTAAAAACAGATATATTCGACAATAGTCTGGAGCGAGAAAGTCTACGCTGTCAGCCATACAAAAGTAGTAATTTGATAGGTGGTAGTATAAATGAGTATATTAACAGAGATACGTCAGAGGTTGGTCAGTTTGAAGACGGACATCGAAGTGAGCAGACGTATTTAAGAGACGTTGAGAAAGATAATACCAACACTGAAGAGAAAATTCCTTCTTGTGACGATTGTGGATTACTATTTGAAAATATACCTGATTTGGCTAGACATATGCATCGCTGGTGTCCCGAAACCAATGAACTGAAGCGTCAGAGAGACGATAATGAGGATGATTATATACCATCTAAGAAGTCACGTTTAGAAGAGCAGACTACTATTGATGAAGGGGAAGACGTAGCTTTCACGCAATTAACCGAACTTGCTAGAGAGCAAAACGAAGACAAATGGGAATCTAAGGTGGATAAATATATAAAAGATGGACAAACTGAGGAAGAGGCAAGGCTGAAAGCCAATCGGAAACTGAAAGATGAAGATCTGGATCAAATGATGTTCAGATACCATAGTTTAATCCAATACATACTTCAATTAAATAATGGCAGTTTACACTTGAAAGTCATGAAAATGGTCGATGACCTGATACAAGATGGCATGGACTACAATAAAGCCATAAAAATAGCCATACGAAAGTATAAACACATGTTGGAAAATTACCTTGATGAAGTCATCGATAATGAAAACTATGAAAGCGTTGATGAAGAGGACGACGACGATAATGAGTCGGAGGAGGAGGAGGGGGGGGAGGAGGAGGACTAATATAAAAGAACATTATTCTTCATATATTTCATTTTATTTGAAATCTCCACACCATACAGATGGCTTCTTGGGAACAATATTTAAAGAAAATATATTACGATCCATCTAATCCTGCAAGTTTTGCCGGCCCAGATAAATTATACAGATTCGTCAGAAAAGATGGAAAATTCGTTCTAAGTAAATACAAGATAAATAAATGGTTACACCGACAGGAACCATATAGTCTGCATAGACCTATAAAAAGACCAGTCAAAAGAGACAGGGTTGTTGTGATTGGCATAGACGACCAATGGGATGTAGATTTAATGGATATGACAAAATTTTCAAAATATAATCGCGGATATAACTTTATATTGGTGGCAATCGACATCTTCTCCAAATACCTATGGCTGCGACCACTGAAGAACAAGAGAGGTGAATCTGTAATGAAAGCTTTGAAAAGCATATTCGCTGAAGGGAGATTGCCTAGCAGAATAAGAACTGATAAAGGCCAAGAATTTAGATCACGATTAGTAGAGTCTCTTTTGAAACAGAGACGGATCAAACATTTGTTTGCACAAAATACAGAAATCAAAGCCAACTATGTCGAAAGAATGATTAAGACCATTAATTCAAAGATGTACAGATATTTCACACACGCTCAGTCGTATGATTACATAGAGGAATTACAGAAATTCGCTGGAAGTTATAATAAAACATACCATAGAACGATAGGTATGCCTCCGAACAAGGTGACTAAAGGCAAAGAAACCAACCTGTGGTGGAAAATATATTGGCCTAAAAAGGTTTTAACCGAAAGTAAAAGAAAGACAATACGGAAACCTTTTCGTTTTAAAGTAGGAGATAAAGTGAGAATCACATATATTAGAAATATATTTACAAGAGAATACGACGAAAAATGGAGCGGTGAAATATTTAAGATTACCCAAAGAATAATGCGTGGTGGAGTCCCAATATATAAATTGAAGGATTTTCATGATGAAGAAATTAAACGAACGTTTTATCAGTCAGAATTGCAGAAAGTAGATGTACGGGACGATGACATGTGGAAAATAGAGAAAATTCTGAAGACGAAAGGAAAAGGAAACAATAAATACTATTTTGTTAAATGACTACACTGGCCAAAGAAATTAAATTCGTGGATCTCTGCCCGCGGTGTAAATAATCTTTCTAGAGAGTGAACTATCCTGGAAAGGCTAACTTTAGGTCTCGGCAGTTTACGCCCCTGCACGAAAGATAGCATACTGTTGGCCCTTTCGTGAGGATGAAGATACTGTCGGGTGGTAGATGGCTCTCTATTTTTAATATCTCGATGTATAATTTGTTAGGGATAATTGCATATATCATTGTAAAGGCAGTATGGGATGGTTCCCCGACCCATGTCTGTCTATATTGACGGGGATATTAAAATATTGTACATATTATTTATCTTTGTTATTTGTTATTATGTATGCCTGCAAAACAAAACAAAAACACTACACCCCTCCAAACATATACACACAAAAAGGGGGGATATATATTGACAGT
>MJUT01063363.1:0-26746 GCA_002080005.1 Gigantidas platifrons
TCCTTCCAACTGAACCCTGTAGTATCATTGCTCGTAAATTCATACGCGTGCAATCAAATA
Source organism: Gigantidas platifrons (assembly GCA_002080005.1). NCBI lineage: Eukaryota > Metazoa > Mollusca > Bivalvia > Mytilida > Modiolidae > Gigantidas > Gigantidas platifrons. The sequence goes on from MJUT01063363.1 coordinate 61, forward strand.
TACAAATAAAAAAAATAATATATTAGAAATTTTGAAAGTCTATATAATAAACAGTGTCATACTAAATCATACATTTTGAATATCAAAATAAGACCACTCGTGACCGAATACGCATTAACGATTTAATCCTTATGCGTACTTCGGTCACTCGTGGTCTTATTTTGATATTCAAAATCTACGATTAGTTATACTTTCACTCAAATATATACACACTGGCCAGACAGAAATGCTGTGCTCGCATCTAGGCAATGCCTACTCCATATTAGATACATTTAATAAGTCATATAAATAGCGGAACACTGACTACTGGGCGGATGATATACCTTAAAGCTGAGGTATCAACCCAGTGAGAGTAATAAAAACGTAGTTATGATTACAATGTAGCTAAAAGGAAATATCATCTGAGACAGACGTAGTAAATGATAAGGACGCATTCGTGGTATTTGCAAATATTTACAAGCTGCTTGGTAAATAATTCATTAAAATTACAACTAGATATATACTCTTTTAAAGTCCATGAATAAACCTTATATAGGACGATAACACGGCAATATGTCGCAAGCCAAGATATAAACTTATAATGCCATATATCGTGGTCTCATCTTTATATTAAATAACTTGAGGTGAGAGGTAAGTTGCTTACACGTCGTGATATAGCTGGACAATTGCTGAGTTGGCGTTAAGCAACAATCAGTATCTCACTTCTGGAGTTGGTATTGGTGGAATTGATGATCATCACTTTCAAATTGCTTTCAATAATGTTATATAAAGCAGATTATTACTAAGATTTCTGATGCTATCAACAAACTTTGTGTTCTAGAACACTGATTTTGTAAATCGTCACAAATTGCGACGGATATGTTCCACTTTATGATCCTTTCCTTGCAAATAAATAAATTATAGTTCTACTCCTTAGAATAGTTTGTTTTGTAGGCAGACTGGTATATCTATACCACAAAGGAAGTATGTCAAAACAATGTGTAGGTACAGGTAGTACAATATGCCTATTTATCAATAAAGGGAACCAGGGAATGCCTTAGTGGTGGTCTACTGATGTCGATACAGCAAATACATGTTTATCACCACCCACGCTAAAGCTATGTGAGGTATCTAAACAGTAAAACATATGTCTAAAACAACACCCGAGAATGGGTATCTTTTCGGCGAACAAATGTCTAGCCCCACATACGATAAAGATTTTTGAGGTGTCTAAGCAATACAATATATGTAAAGAACAACACTGGAGAAAGACGTCAAGGTAGAGATATAATATAGAGACATTCTTTGCCTATGGTTGGGATTGTAACTAGAGTAGCACGATGGGTGCCACTAGTGGAGCAGGAATTGCCTACCATTCCGGAGCACTTGAGCTCATTCCCGGTTTTAAATGGAGTTCCTGCTACTTGATCTTCAGTTATGTTGCGCAATGGTTTGCAGATCATTGTTTGTCCTTTTTCGTTTGATCATTGTGTTGACTGTCCTTCGATTTACGGATTATGAATACCCCGTTGACATCTTTAAACTCTTTTATGCATATTTCATTCATCAATAAAATATTCCATTTCGTACAATTTTATAGTACTACAGGCTTCAGCTATCATGAATATCAATAACAATAACAATAACAATTTCTAAGCGAATCTACAACATAAATGGATGTAACCCAGAACGGTTGTGAAATCTCTGTAATAACAAAAATATGGATTTGTCCCAGTACGGTTGTATCAGCACATACACAAAGGTATGTTTGTTCATTATATTAGACAATTTAAGGATTAGCAGACAATAGACGCAAGTTATATATATTTCTGTTTTCACAAATTAGACCACATACAAGCTTAGGATATATTCTAGAATGAACAGACATGAAAACATAGAAACTCTGATATGGTATATTTATTTTATTTTTAATTACGTTATCAAGCGCAAGCGCAAGCACAATGGAGCTGAATTTACAGTTATAAGTTATCGGTGTGCCAAAAGGTTGGGCTTCTTTAAATTTACGACAGCAGAGATGATTTAAATTTTCCCATTGTTAACAATCATTTTTGTAATTATATTAACATAACGGCAGCCACTAGTGGAACAGGAACTGCTTTTCCTTCCGGAGCACCTGAGTTCAACCCCGGTTTTTAGTGGGGCTCGTGTTACTCGATCCTCGGTTCTATGTGTATACTTTGTCACTCGTTGTTTGGCCTTTTGTCCAGTTTCATTTGGTTATTATGTTGTTTGTCCTTCTTCGATTTGCGGATTCTGGGCACCCTTTTCGTATCTTCCAATTCTTCTTGCAATGTTATAGCAAATGGACAAATATTGGATCTGCAAGAATAAATTATCAGTTTACTAATCGTTTTGAGTCTTTTTGCTGACGATATTCTAGTATTTTGATACACAATAATACATGATAAATGTACTGAATTGGTGGCGGTGAAATAATAATTGAATCTATTATTTTGGACAACTTTCGTGCAGGTGTTCTAATATGTTGATACAGAGTAATAAAAGACCAGTGTATCAAACCCGTTTAACCACTTTCGTGGCGATGTTCTAGTATTTGGATACAGAATACTAAAAAATAGAACTTTTTGGGCCTTGTTGATGTCATCGTTATATTAGTTGGATCTACATCAAATAAGCATACCGGGAAACCGATGTCCAATCAAGCATGAACAATCCAGAGACTTGTGCACTATTGCATACTCTCGAAGCGGTTGGACGAAGGCAACACTGGCAAAATTAGGCATACGCGACACAGGACGAAGACAAGAAAAAAACACAACGCAGAAAACTACAAATATGAGCAGCACTGACCCAATCAAAAACGGGGGTGAACACAGGTCTTCCCGATAACAATTGATCAGTGTACCAAATGTTTTGGGTCTCGTTAATTACAATTCGAAATATTGGAAAGCCAAATAATTTAATGTTTTGAGATAAATTGGTGACCGTGGCCGATTTTGGCTATCCTCTTTAGGCCCTTTGGTTTATTGCTCCCAAAACTATAAATTGTTTGTCTTTCTAATCTATCCTTTCAGCGGACCTGGTGTAGGTTATTCAAGAAACGTGTCGTGTGTACTAAAATGTATATCCACGTTCTTATTACATCACATGTATTATGACATTGTCTTGTGCATGTAATAGTTTCTCATATTATGATAAATACAAAGTGGTCGGATAGACATATACGTTTTTTTCTTTCTCGGGCATAGCTTCATATAGACTAGATTTGATTGATATAGTGTGTTGTCTGCTCTTTGTATGAACATTGTATGTACGTACATTGTATTTGATCAACATAAATTAAATTACAAAAAGAAAAGCAAGTATTGACATACAGTTGTGTACGCTTTCGGATCTCAATGACATATTCTGTATTCGGTCGAAGACTCCGTCAAGGGTAGGAATTTAGCAAGACAAGCATTGAAAGATAGATGTTTACGCTTTTTTCTTCAAATTACGTGCAAGTTTTCCAATGACTGTTGTCAGCACAAGATGACAAAGCCGACCTTACTGTACGACTGTTCCCACGATGTCACAGTTACTATCTCTATATAATCACGCTTTAAGTCAATCCTCTATCTAACACATTCATGGTATTCAAAATCGCTGTTAAGATGGTCTCCTGTAAATAAAAATGTTGAACATGACATCAACAAAAACAACTAATAGAATGAAAATATCACACTGTCTACATAGCTAAAACAATATAATACAAAACATGCTAGAAAGAGACAAAATCGATATCCGCAACGCACAAATACAACAGATGTCGAATGCATACAAGGAGTTCAGTCTAATTACATGTTATAATTATAAAAGTAAAAACTACACTGCACTAAGTTTATCAGTATATAAACATATTAAAACAACACATGCTATGTATTAATAGGTAGGCCAAGAACACCATTTTATAATATACGTCAGAGCTAACAGAGACCACTGTTATTGATAGGTAGTACACATATCCATAGGTACAGACCCTGGATCGTATAAGTTTACACTATGCACGAAACGCAAACGAACGAAAAATGCAAACGAAATGAACGGAAAACGAACGAACGCTTCACACGAACGACACGAAAAACGCACGATATGCGAAACGAACACACGATACACGAAACAAACGCACGATACACGAAACGGCCGCACGATACACGAAGCGAAGGCACGATACACGAAACAAACGATTCACAAAACGAACGCACGATACACAAATAGTATCGTGTTATTATTTGAATGACTTTTGTGCAAATTGATGTGATTAACTTCTGTAATCTTATATTTTATAAGCAAGTTATTTATATAAATGATAAATTAGTCGGTAAAGTAATAGGATAATACAATTTATATTAAATAGTTTATATTACCAATGTGTTTGTTAATTATATTGATGATAAAATTTAAAATCTCATATATTTGACTTCCAAATATGATTTTCTATTTATATAATTAAGCAAAATTTATATTTATTTAAATATATAATTATACAGAATTTATATTTATGCAATTATATAATTATACAGAATTAATATTTATAATTATTCGGATTCTGAATTGACAATTTCAACCAGACATACGTGTATCAGTTATTTTCTCGGTTGAGCTGCCCGAGAGGCGTGTGGCTTCAAAAGGTCATATAATTGTTAATTAGAATGAAATTACAAATGTAAGAGTTGACATTTCACACCAGCAGTGCATGTATTTCCCAGGTGAAACTGCCAGAGGCGTTTTTTTACATACATGTAGATGATTTCTTGTTTATTTGGCCTAGAGTGAATTATAGAAAAAAGGCATTTATTATATATGTTTTTCCCCTATTGTACAAAATTACTGGTACATCTAAATAAAGGAAATACATGTTTGTATATGCAAAATTTTGCTTACACTTTAATTAATTTTTTTTTAATAATAATAAGATTGAAATTGCAGTAATTATTTTAAACTGGAAATCGTAGCGTGGGTTCGTTTCGTGTATAGTGTAGCGTTCTTTTTGTGTATCGTTCGTTCGTATTTCGTTTCGTGTATTAGTCTAATTAAACTGGTGAAAGATACACGAAACGAAAGAATAAATTACACTCACGAAACGCAAACGAACGGAAAACGAAAAACGAACGAACGATACACGCAAACGAAACGAACGAAAAACGCAAACGATACGAAATATCTGTTAAGTTAAGCGATCCAGGGTATGTACACATGCTTTTCTAATAGGGTAAATCATAGTTGGCTGTCTCTATGTGAGTAACACAGCGGGTGTTTTAACAGAAGCAGGAACTGCTTACACTTCACGAGCACTTGAGTTCACCCCGGTGTTTTGGTGGGATGCGCTTTTAGGTTTGTTGTGTTTTCCTATTACGTCCTTAGTGTCGTGTTATAATGTCGTGTTATGATCAGTGCCGGATTTACCATTGAGCTTAGGTGTGCTTAAGCACAGGGCCCCGTTGGCCAAAAATACGATGGATTTTTGCTTAAGTGGAGAAATTTTAAAATTTTTGCTATTCCTATATTTCCTGAGCATGTATGCCTGACTGCCTGTGTAGGACTATCGGACCTTCCTCCTTCAGGGCCCAAGTAAGGCACATCATAAGTTAATTAGCAGAGGACCTCATTTGTTCCAAACTTGCACTGGTTATAATGTCCGCATAAACACGGTAGCCGGTTCGTCTTTATCGTATTTTTTGTAGGGTGACTCATGTCTTCTTTACGTTGTTTGTGTTTCCTTGCGTATAGTAGTGTCCACTTCATATTGTGTTTTCCTCTCCGGTTTTCTCTAACGTTTATTTAGGTCCAGCAACTAATATGTCATGAATATTGAGAGCCATTCTGGTCTTATAAATATAAATGTGAATTTATATGTTTGTAGCAGTCACCTTAGTTTGTGTATAATATATAGTTTGTACAGAACATATTAAAGCAACGTTGATTAACACACCTTTTTTGTAGCATCCATTAAGCTGGGGATATGTGGAGTTACATGTTAGTTACATATTCTTTGCTGCACCTATCAAAAGGTACAATTGATGTAGTTAAGGTCATTTTTTGTGACGTAACCGTCCATATGGTGATGTGCACAATTTGACGTAACCGAACTTGCTTTCATATGTAACATTTGACGTAACCGTTCATGTGATCATGTGTCAAATTTGAGGTAACCGGTTTTGTGATCATGTATACAATATGACGTGGCCATTCATGTGATCATGTGCAAAATTTTACGTAACCGTTCTTTTTATCATGTGTAAAATTTGACGTAACCGTTGATGGGACAAAATGTAAGATTTGACGTAGTTATTCATGTATCATGTGTAAATTTTGACGTAGCTATGCATGTGTTGAGCATATAGTCTTACTAACATTTCTTCAGTTGTCATACAGTCAAGCCTGCCCAAATAAGCTTTAATAATTGATCATTTAATTATCCTATGAGGACATTGCCCACAACTTCATGTAGCATATTATTGAAGCCAGACGAATAAGCAGTCATGTATGTGTGTGTTTGTGGTACAGCTTTTGCCTCAACTGACCATTATGAAGTGTATTGGAAGATGTGTACTTATGACACCATTAAGACCTAGCGTATCGGTGGAATAATTGGTTAGCGTCCTCAGCGCTGGTGCGGTAGATCGTTAGTTCGAGTCCCGGTCGGGTCGCACGAAACAGTCTAAATTGGTATTTCTTGCTTCTCCAGGAAAGCTCCAGCATTAAGGAGAAAACACAAATACAGATTGTCTCAGAATCAGAATACTGCGGGCGAGGAGAGCGACATTATCTACTAGTAGATTAATCCTTCAGTGAGCTAGCACTATACAAATCCAACAAAGGTTAATAGTTTCGTACAAAGAATCATTTTCATCTCATCGAATTGTCCTTAGCCCCAGCTATTTGTAGAAGGGCTGATGTCTTATCTATGTTATTTGTGTTTGATTTTGTATGGGTGTGTCCAACACATATTGTGTTGTGTCTTTTGTTTTACTTGACTTCGTCTTGTGTATGGATGTGTCCAACACACATTGTGTTGTGTTTATTTATTTTGTTTGTCTTCGTCTTGTGTCTTTTTTACCCAAAGTGTCTATTGATTGTCCATTCTTGATTGCTTCTTTCGGTTTCTCTAACGTTTATTTATTCAAAGATATGAAAGACAAATTATTTGATTGGATATCATATGAAATGATAATGGGTACCTCTTTTTTTCTAGAAATACAGTTTTCTTTTTCAATTAACGTAGCTCGAAAAAATGGATTTGGCGAATTACGACAATAAGGACAGACAATAAGATGCTAACGGGGATGAACACGTGAAGGGGCATATGACACTGGACAGTAAAGAGCATTCCTTTAATCATATCGCGGTGTCAGTCATGAGATACCAGAAAGTAAATTGCCCATTCAGCATAACACAATAGCCACTATCGCTGTGATAATAGAGCATTTATATCTCTGACCTTTTTTCTATTTATAGCTATTCCAACGGATTTGTTTTAGACGGAATAAATAGTAAATAATATGTGTCCCTAACTGAAGAAATATTATGCAATTGTTTATATTACATTGTCAAAAGTCACATCTCACTAATTATATATAGTCCTTATTAACATACGAATCGATAAGGATATTTATTTTTCCCCTTGATAAGTAGCAAAATCACATTGGAGCTGCGTTTACATCATGGTACTTTTATGCTACAATAATATGGCATTTAATCTCTTGCAAAGAGCTATCGGTCCTTGAGTATGGGACTATGATTATACAACCTCGCTTTGAAATATAATTTATGTCTGGTATCATTAATACGTAGGTATACAACCTAGAGCGTACGACCCGTTTCTATAATAACCTTTATGAGGTACGCTAAATATCGAAAGATTTGAATGCCAAATAATTTTAAAATTGTGGGTGCCAGAAAACCAAAGGGCATAAACAGAATAGCCAAAGTCGGCTGAGGTCACATATGCCTGAGGGAGGAGTACCGTAGTGTTAAATACAGCATTTTTTATTTTACAGAAGATGATAATACATGTACTCGTATAGAGGGAACATGTCAAAGACGTGACAAATATAACTGTGTTGGGGGACAATATCACAATGGTCTATGCTGCGGATGTCCGTAACGAGCTTGCTGTCTGAAATACGGTAATCGCATACATTAACCTCTGACTTGAACCCATTCTGAGATATAGTTACACAAGCGCAACTCCGGTTGATGGAAAATTACATTGATGTTGAATTAACAAACAAATAAATATTCAAAAATTAAATAGATACACTAATGAAAACGTAGATATCACATTTAGTGCGCACAACACATAACCTTCACTTTGTACACTTTAAATTTGAAAGAGTGGAAAACAAATAATTAAAACTTGAAAGAGTTGAAAACCAAATAAATAAAACATAACCTTCACCTTGTACACTCAAAACTAGAAAGAGTGGAAAGCTAAATAATTAAAGCATGACCTTCACCTTGTACACTTAAAAAGTGAAAGTGTGGAAAGCCAAATAAGTAAAACATAACATTCATCTTGTACACTCAAACATTGAAATAGTGGAAAACCAAATAATTAAAGCATAACTTTCACCTTGTACACTCAAAATTTGAAAGCGTGGAAAGCCAAAGAATTAAAAGTGTTGAAAGCATTAGAAACTAAAGGGCCTAAACAGGCTAGCCAAAATCAGTTATGGTCATTGTTAAAAAAAACAATAATTAAAACATAACCTTCACCTTGTACACTCAAAACCTGAAAGAGAGGAAAGACAAATCATTAAAACATAACCTTCACCTTGTACACTCAAAACTTGAAAGAGTGGAAAGCCAAATAATTAAAGCATGACCTTCACCTTGTACACTTAAAAGTGAAAGTGTGGAAAGCCAAATAACTAAAACATAACCTTCACTTTGTACACTCAAACATTGAAAGAGTGGAAAGCCAAATAATTAAAACATAACCTTCACCTTGTACACTCAAAACTTGAAAGAGTGGAAAGCCAAAGAATTAAAAGTTTTGAGAGCATTAGAACTAAAGGTCCTAAACAGGTTAGCCAAAATCAGTTATGGTCATTGATGCCTGAGTGGGGAGAACCTCAGTTTTATTAAAAGCTACATTATTTAAGAACTGTATATTTCAGTACTAAATATATCTAATAGACATGATATACATTATATATAGATGAAATAAACATGGCGTCACAAACAATCATTCAATCTTCAATATGATATTCCTTGATATTTGCAGATAATGGTAAACTCAACTATCAACGTCCTTTTTCGATACTCTTGTATGTTTCCTTCTGCATCATATTAAAAATTGAAGCTACCAAAAGGCTAATCATAAGCTGTCAACCGAGGTAGAAAAGCAGTGCATTAGCCGGGATTTTGTAGGAGCCAAATTCTAATGCAATTATCATGTAACGCGTATTTTCATTGGCTATCGAGAGCGTCAAATCTGCAGTTGACAGGCCTGAAGGAATGCTATATTCCTACGCCGAATGTACTTGTTTATAAACAATATGGCTATCCCAGATATCTCCGACTATGAATTTGATGCTGACGGCTAGGAGATAAAGTTCTGTACTGTATTAGAAAATTTCACGGCATCAATCGGATATTTGATGGTCGCAAATCGCGTTTACCATCCATTCTAATGCAATATTGAGCATAAAAATGTATTCTTGCATATCCCTGGGTCTAAAAATCACAAAAATTAAAATTCCGGGAAATATTGTTGAACGACTGTGGCACATCGACAACGTGACGTCATATGAAGACTTCCGGTTTAAAATGTAAAGATCAGCCGTTATTTGGCTTCATCTACGCTTCAATTTAGAAATAATTTAAATAAAATAAGTTTTCAAGGTAGACATTTTAATTATTTTGGGGTATTGTTGTACATATGAAATGTAGGATTTCACGTTTTCAAGATGGCGGATCCTTAAACATCTGCTTTACTATGTATTTATTAAGCGGAAGGAATTTGAAAAATGGATACATTTCGTCATTTATTTGTATTTTTTCAAGCTAGTGTGTACACGTTGGAAGAATTTCATTAGAATAGCAATAACAGTATCGTATTTGAAGAGTTGTCGGTGTCAATTGTGGATTTGACGGTCGCAAATATCTGTTTTACTGGCTCCGCATCGCGTCGCCAGTAAAACGGCATTTGTGACCGTCAAATCACAGGAATCGGAAATTGTTTCAATACAATACGGTCAAACGTTGTAATTTACTATCCGCGTACCTTTACTATCAATGATATAATTGCATTGATATACTAGCATTGATAGTAAAAGTACACGGATAGTAAATTACAACGTTTGACCGTATTTTATTGATAACATTTCCGATTCCTTTGGTCAAATCCACAATTGACACCTCCAACTCTTCAAATACAGTACTGTTATTCCTTAAGTGGTAATCATCCGCCATTAATCAAGGAACGACAGAAAATATAATTGTCAAAATGTCAAAAGAACAGACAAAGCAGTGGCCAACAGGACAAAAGGACAAACAATGATCAACAAACATTACACATAAAACAAAAGATCGAGCAAAGCGAACCCCACCATTCCTTGGGGTGAACACATGTGCTCCAGAAGGATAGGAATTGCTTGTTCCACACATTGTTTTTATCTCTATATTTAAGATAATTATTTCTTTAAATGCATACTCATTCAGAGGATAATGTATCTACTTCATTGACCATATATAGTGGTTATATATAGATTGCACCACCCATTGGTATTGATAAATATATATTAGCAATGCTAATATAGTAAAATCAAATTGTCTCCTATTTCCTTTTTATCCTTCTATTAACCATTGTAGCTGAAACAGTTCTTAAATTGGCGTTCAATGTCAATCAATCAATACTTCTTACTTTTATATATATTATAAAATTATATATTTCAGAATTCAATCCTTGTCACGACCACCCTTGCCAACATGGCGGCACATGTCATTTTAAGCCACAAGTAGAGAATAGATTTGAATGTGAATGTCCAGATTATACTACAGGGTCCCTGTGTTATAGTGAGTATATGGGAATCATACCCCCCCCAAGACAAAAAGGAATATAAAACAAATGCATTATCTAGGAATCATAACCCAAATACTAATACAAATACAAGCAAACCTTTATTAAGAGGTCACATTTTGAACAAAGCAAAAGTGGTCTTTCAAGACAGGTGATCTCTTAAAAAGGCTCAATTCATATTAACGTGGTAACCTTATATCGAATGACAGACAGCGTAATATACAAAGGAAAAGGGATAACATCACAAACAATGATCTACAAACCACTACCAAACACTACACTGAAAACGGACGATTGAAAATGATTTTGTAGCATGAATCTTATTAGATTTGATTTGAATTTTGACGTTTAACGCTACTTTAAGCAATATTTCAGGAATATCAGGGCGACCAGTTTTAGCTGTGGAAGAAGCTGGAGTACGAAGGGAGAACCACCGACCATGGGCAAGCAACTGGTAATTTTTATCCCTTGCGGCTGCAAGGCGAGTGGACCTTTTATGTAATTTACAAAGCCTGGCGCGAACCCAAGCCGTATTGGTGATATATTTTTATGAGTTGTTAGGTAATCCAACTACCTAATTCATTGAACCATCCGGGCAGTCGCTGTATTGGTGATAGGCTTGTATGAGTTGTTAGGTAATTCAACTACCGAACTCATTCAGCCACCCATGCCCTGAATGAATCATATTACAATCCATGAGTAAAGGTGGACGCTCCAGAAATGAAAGCAGTTCCTGATCCATCTGATCCATTAGTTGCACCTGTAGTGTTTCCAAAAGAAAGAACTGAATTATCATGTGATAACAACAAGCACAAAGCATGTAAATAAGACATGAAACAGCCTGCAAACAACTTAAAATAAAGACGAACCGAACATTGTTTTTATGCGCTAATCTTAACATACACGAAACAATGATAATTCGATTAATTTTGCAATTGCTTAAAGTTGCAACGAACGGACATGTCCTACCTCTTTCTTTTCAAAGAAGGCACTTGTCCGAATACGAAATAACCGTGTTGAATTAAGTTTGTAAGTGTATTATTGATCATTGGCATTTTATTAATATGCGGAAAGGACTTGCATGACCACATCATTTTACAACGAGGGAAGACTTAGACCCATAAAAGTGAATCCATCCCCGCCTCTATTTATTGAAGTGTCTGTACCAAGCCTGGAAAGTTAGCGGTCATGTGTTTGTGATTTTTGTTTTATTTTTATTTTTCGTGTCGTAGCGCCACTTTCAGCAATATTTCAGCTATATCATGGCGAGCAGTTTTAGTGGTGGTGTTAAGTAATCCACCTACCTAACTCATTGAGCCACCCGGGTTGTGCCATGTGTTTGTGAGTAAGGGCTATCGATATGGCATCATTCTCCGGATGTGATATTTGATTATGGATCCGTATTTTCTACTTTTCATTTTAATAATAAAGATGTATTACATTTTAGTTAATCTTAGTCCATGTAGTTCAAGCCCGTGTCACAATGGTGGCGTATGTAAACCGTGTAAAATTGCCTACGAATGCCGATGTGACAGTGGATTCACAGGATATAACTGTGAAAGTAATGTATTGTATATGTTTAAAGAAACCTCATATAAGTGGCAATCAAAATATGATAATTTTATGTAATTAAGCATATTATTTGAGATTTAAAAAAGAAATAATGTACTTGAAATCGCACTCTATTTCTATTCAACAACATACAAGGATTATTAATGAATCAATGATTTGACCTCAAAATGAATCTATGAGTAACATTTTCCTTTCTATCGAGCTAACATGAAATGTTAACAAAACTTAAGACTTTAAAATATATTTAATTAACAAAATGTTTTAAACCAACATGGAATTGATAAACATAATTGGTCCTAAAGTTGGTTTTCTCCTATGTTTCTGTCTTAAATTTTCTACTATGTTGTAGAGTGAAGCACGTTTGCAAAACAGCATTGTCAAAATGGAAGAGTATGTTTTCCTGGTTACAATGTAGAGTCAGGATTTGTGTGCCGGTGTCCCCATAGCTACACAGGGTAATTTTGTCATGGTATGCTATATAATATTAGTTGCATATAGCATTATCCTCAATATTTCTAAATTATTTCCATAACAACGTTCCGTTTATTCCATTATCATGATCACAAGGTCAATAAATAAACTTTTGAGAATACCGTAGGGGCAATCAAAAATGGACAATCCAGAGAAACTGGCAACATAGGGTACACAAGACGAACATAAACAAATAAAAACACAACACAAGCAAGTGGTAGTATGATGAACCAGACATCGGTGTTATGCGGAAAGCGTACATGACATCACAATTCTGACCTCAGTATGTAAAGACACAAAGGATATGGATGTAAATGAACATGATGGGCAGTCGAATGTAATATGTTAAAATAAAATTAAAATAACAGAGCAGCGTTTTTTGTGTTTTGTTTTTTAACGTTGAACATTTTGAATTCACAGTAGGGTCTTCAACAATGAGCATACCTCATTCTATGAGAAAGGGTTAGAAATAGCAAAGGTACAATCAGAGGCCGTCAATCAAAAGAGAAGACATTAAAGAGGAAAATAAAGGAGAAAGATATCCACAAAACACCACACAGATAAAAAAGAAAGGGATACACGAACCGCACGGAAAACTTGATTGTATTCAGGTGCTCCAGAAGGGAAGCAATTCCTGTTCCAAAAGTAGCATCAGTAATTGTTAAAGCTGTGATATGTGATATGGGAACCGTTGGACACCAATATACACAAATAAATACAAGTAGCATGAATAAAGCATGAACCCCCTATACAATGCGAAGGAAAGGATGAACTGAACATCGTTGCGAACACGGTATCAAAACCGCAAAGACATATGCTTGGATCAAGTGAACAATACGTTATACCTCACAACAAAATAGGGTAAACACAGACGCTCCAAAAGTTCCTGCTCCACTAATGCCACCCGTCATGTTACTCTTGCTAGCAAATCTGGTGATAAGTCATGAACGAGAAAATATTTCCATAATATTTCATTATGGAAATATTAATGTATTTACGTCATTTATAACTAGATATCAGTGATGCATGCGGTAGAAAGCCATGTTGAAATGGAGGTATCTGTAAACCAGATCAAGGTACCAGCTTTGAATGTCAATGTCCACCAAATTTTACCGGGAGACTCTGTCGTGAAAGCATAGCTCCATTAGAATATACAGCTAAAGTAACACTGGTCGAACAACTTCGTGAAGGTATTACATTGATATTTTATAATATTTATTAGTGAAATTTATTGTTTCTAACTTATGTAATTTTTAATAAAATTAAGGTTTTCCTACTTCAGGTATATGTGACATTGGCCAATTTGGGCTACCCTGTTTTTGGCCGGTTGGTTTTATTGCTCCCAAAATCATTTGGCTTTCCAATCTTTCGAATTTGATTGTACCTGCTGAACGTTATTGTGCAAAATAAGATATCTACATTTGTATTTCATATATTGCACTTGTTTCTGTAGTTCTGAACAATTATTTGAAGCCAGTATTAAATGCATATGGGTGATTTGTATTGCATGCATTATTTGCTGCGAATGCTTTCTCAAAACAAATAGTTTGTTTAATCGAATCTCAAAAACATACATTTTACAAATCAAATTGCTATTTTAAACATGTTCGCTATTAATCTAAATAATGTATGCTAATTCCAATTAATGACGATAGTATTATCATTCTAAGTGCAATTTTGGTTTTTCGCTCATCACGAGATAATGAACGATATTGTAATCTTAACACGGTATAGTTGTATGCAATAAGACGAGTTTTAGTATACAAAGGGGTAATCAGAATCCGTAAATAGATAAACGAAAAAGGACAAAAGGACAAACAACGATCTACAAAAATTACACATAAGACTAAGGATTGAGTAACACGAAGCCCAATATAACCCGGGGATGAACTCATCTACTCCGGGAGTGTAAGCAGTTCCTGCTCCACTAGTGGCACCCATCGAGGCACTCGTGATAAGTAATGCATGAGGAAAGGACCGGAACGCACGAATTGTGGTTTCGAGGTCACCTGCTGTAAGACAAGATTGATGATATCAAAGGGATAATCATCAGTCGTAAATCAAAGAAGGACAGACAAAACAATGGTCAAAAGAAAAACAGGTCAAAGAACAATCAACGATATACAAAGCACTACACAGAAAACATCAATGCTGAAAAATAAACGTTGGAGAATACCGAAGGGGCAACCAAAAATAGAAACTCCAGACAAATTTGCAACATAGGGTAGACGAATGCAAAAAAAAAAAAACCAAAAACCAAAAAAGCACAGCACAATATGTATTGAACACCACTATATGCAAGTAACCACACATATCGTAAATAAAGCATGAGCCCTCTTACAAACAACTGGAGGTAAACACGAACCAAAAATCGTTTTATGCAGAAATCGTAACGGATATCACAACACGGAACTATGAACGTAAAGGCATATACTAGGGGAAAATACACATCGCTCAGCTAGAGGATAGTATCACATTGGTAAATGATGGGAATACAACGCTTAATAAAAACCCCAACTTTCACGCAACAATGAATACTTTTGAAAACATTAATACATGTGTATTCTTTATAATTATAGTTCAGTAGTCATGTATGCATCAGAAATGCATGCTTGAATGGAGGTACTTGTAGCCCTTGTGAAGGTATTAGCTTTGAATGTGAATGTCCACCACATTTTACCGGGAGACTCTGTGGTGAAGCTATATCTCCATTAGAACTGGTCGAAGAACTTAGCCAAGGTATTACATGGTCAATTTTCCTTACATATATACATAAAATTTACTTTCATGTGAATGCTGCAATCTGATTGGCCGATCTGACTGGAGAAACATTGGTTATACATGATTACCCGGTTTGGTAATGTGACGTCTCCACCATTTTAATTATACACAGACAAATTAAAATAGTCCCATGAAACAATCATAATTAAAATCGAGAAAAAATTCAAATTGTTGGTAAAATATAAAATTTACGAAATATTTGAAATATTTGAACTTACATAACCTGGTTTGGAAAAGTGTATGCTTTTCACAAAACTATCCACGGTTTATTAAGTGTTAACTACCCTAAACCAGGTTATGCTTAACCAAGTGACAACCATCAACTGTATTTCCCCCACCGGATATCAAAGTTCAAAGATCACATACGCTATTCTAAAACATAGTCGAAGTGTTACCTTGTCTCCTAAGACGAAACTAGGGATAGCCATAAGACGTATGTAGATGGCATATATATATATATATATATATATATATATACAAAGTAGAACCTTATAATTTGTTGTAAGCTATTCGTAGGAATGCTTGATACCCAGTTATCTAGAAGGGGGATGACATCGCATTAACTGGTTTAATCCCGACATATTCTTGTGCCCGTCCCATGTCAGGACATGGACTTCATAAATTGTGGTATTTTTTTGATTTCCATGATATTGTGATGTCTCGAGTTATTATTACTAGTTTCCATTGATGATTGTGATGTACATCTTATCGAATGAAGGGTAAGGATGTTTAACGCAACAATGTTTTAGTTATATCGTTGCGGTCAGTTTTATTATGGAGGAAACCGGAAAAAGATACCGCAATTCATTGACAAACTTAATGTATCGCATACACCTTAGTGAGATTCGAACTCGCAACGTTAGTGGTGATAATCACCGATTACATAGATAGTCATCAATGTAACTATCATACAATCACGACAACGTATCGAATAAACGATTGAGACAAACTTTAAAGAAATGTATGTGACTACCATCATAAAGTCGTCCAAATGACCAGTGTTTAATATTATATTACACGTTTATTATGTAATACATTTATTGTGCCACATATATATCAAGTTCCTACCAAACGTAGCTTACGATTGCCAGGAGTATGGGTGTACACATCATGTTATATATACATGTACTTACTCAGCGATTTGACACTAGAAAGCAGAAATATAATGACTGTTAATAATTTCATCTTTATTTCTTTTTCTCCATCTGCAAGAAAAAAAATAGCAAAACAAAACAATGAAAAGGTCACGTACACTAATCTAGATATCAAAGGATATGCTTCGTTATTCGTATTCATAATCCGCTTATTTCCGCGCTTGTGACTAATCACCAGGTTTGTAAACGGAGTAACATGAAGGATGCCACATCTCTAGCAGGAAACGCCTGAGTTCAACCCCCGGATGGTTATCCCTTTGGAATTTGTATAACCAATTGCTTTTGATGATTTTTGTTCTGATAAGGACATAATTAGGAATCTGGGAAGGCAGTGCATACTTATATATAGGCTAAGCCCGTTATACCTCTTAACTAATAGTAAAACTAGCTTTACACACATGCGAATAGTTGTCCTTATGATATTCTGATGACACCACCTGAAAGTAGGTTAAGCTAGAAACGCACTGGGTGCACTGATCTACATACCTATTAGCTCTCATTTTGTGTTGCTCAATGTCAAGGTGGCAGCTATATATCAAAAGGACTAAATTTATCTGACAACTTGCATGGTCCCTTGAATAATTGACGTTATATTCAGGAGGGAAACGCTCCATACAAAATCTCAGCTATATCATGGCGAGAACAAGCTACAATTTGATGTGAAGATGATGTCCGCCGTTTACTAGAACAACATGCTTAGTTGGATTATTGTAGTGCTAGCTCACTGACATAACCGTCTGTGGGTAGACATGTCGTTCCACTCGAAAACATTCTTCTTAATCCGAGCAAACACGTATTTATTATTCCTCTTAAATTTGCTTGCTTAGCGAAGAAGCAACACATGTCAATGTAATAGTCTCTTGTCATACCCAACAGAAGCTCGAATCCATTTTCTACCGCACACGAAGCGAGCAGTCTAATCATTACACCATCGATGTGGTTGGGAAAAATATGATGGCAGAAAAATTACCTGTAGCTTCTTATAATTTTATTTTTTGATATGTAATATCTATTTAATTGTCACCAGATGTTTTAAGAAAGGAGGAGATATAGGTATCCCTGAAGAAATTCATCTAAGACATACACATGGCCATTTTTTATTCCAAATACCATTTATGTTTAAGAACAAGACGTCTTTTGTAAATACCAATTTAAAATGCCTTTAGACAAATTTACCAGTAGTTTGAATAAATAATGTAGATAATAAGATTATTTTATTGACTTACTTTTTTAAATGAAAAAAAGTTTTCCTGAGTTTATAGCTTACAAAGCATTTACATGAACGATGATAAAGCATGATATTTTGTCACACGATAATGAATATTCGAACACAATTAAGAATTTGATTAAAACAAAAGAGATAACATGCATCTTTGTTTGTTAAACATACATATATATATATCTATTACTTTATCTATGCGGAAGTTATTGTAAAAGCTACTAAATTTGACAAAAGAAATCGTTTGTAAAGAATAAGACAGTCGTTAGTATAGATTATTTTGATGTACCTGCATCGTGTCTATGGGCTAACGTGACCTTGGCCGAGTTTGGGTATACTGTTTATGCCCTTTGGTTTATATCTTTCAAAATAAAAATACATGGATTTCCAATTTGTCGACTTTGGAGCGAACCTGATGAAGGTTATGACACAATTGTTTCATGGACACTAAATTTGATATTTACATTTATATTGAATACTGTCTAGATATTGAGAATGGATGAGAGTTACATCCCTTGACATGTGATGTACCTGGTATTGTTTTTCTCTAACACAAATGTTATGTTCTATCGTGTTAAACAAAATGTAAACCCCTTCGCTCATTTATGGTTTTTATTAAAGAGGGAACAGCTTCAGTACCATATTTAATTTCCTGTATATCAATATATATTGAAGAAAATATGATTATTTAACTTATTTCTATAATTATTTTTTTTCCTCAAAGTTAACAGCGTACAAGGCAGTTACATGAACGACGATAAATCAGGTATTTTGTCACACGATAATGAATATTCAAACACAATTAAGAATTTGATAGAACAAAAGAGATAGAATGCATCTTTGTTTGTTAAGCATACATACATATATATCTATTACTTTATCTATGCAGAAGTTATTATAAAAGTTACAAAATGTGACAAAAGAAATCGTCAGTATAGATTGTTTTATATACGTGCATCGTGTCTATGGGCTAATGTGGTTATCCTGTTTATGCCCGTTGGTTTTATATCTTCCAACATTTGTAAAAAAATATGTTGGCTTTCCCATTGTTCGACTATGGAATGTACCTGATGAAGGTGATGACAAAATCATGCACACTAAATTTGATATTTATGTTTATATTTATTACTGTCTAGATATTGAGAATGAGCAAAAGTCGCATCCCATGACTTGTGATGTACCTGGTATTGTTTTTCTCTCACAAAAATGTTCTTTTCTATCGTGTTAAGCAAAATTGAAATCCTTTCGCTCATTTATGGTTTTAATTCAAGAGGGAAAAGGTTCGGTACCATATGTAATGTCCTGTATCAATATATATTAAAGAAACTATGATTATTTAACTTATTTTTATCAATGATTTTATTCCCTCAGAGATATCAGATACAAGGCATTTACATGAACGACGATAAATCAGAATATTTTGTCACACGTGAATGAATATTCAAACACCATTTTGAATTTGATAGAACAAAAGAGATAGCATGCATCTTTGTTTGTTAAGCATACATACATAGATATCTATTACTTTCTGATGTTGTATATGCGGAAGTTATTGTAAGAGTTACACAATTTGACTAAACAAATCGTTTGTAAAAAATGGTCGTCAGTATATATTCGTTTGATGTATGGTTATATTGATTACTGTCTAGATATTGAGAATGAGTGACAATTACATCACATGACTTGTAGTGCACCTGGTGTTGTTTTTCTCCCACATAAATGTTCTTTTCTATCGTGTGAAACAAAATTACATGAACGATGATCAATCAGGATATTTTGTCACACGTTCAAGAATATTCAAACACAATTAAACATTTCCTTGTTTAACAAATATACATAGATATCTATTACGCATGTCGTTGTCTATGCGGACGTTGTGGTAAGAGTTACACAATTTGGCAAAAAGAAATATTTTATAAAGAATAAGACAGAAGTCAGTATAGATTCTTCTGATATACCTGTCACGTATTTTGCATGCAAATGTGACCTTGGAAAAATGTGGCTCTCCCATCTTTCGACTTCGAGGCGTACCTAATAAATGTTATTCCAGAAGCACTTCGTGCGAACTAAATTTGATATCTGCGTTTCTATTGATTACCGTCTAGATATTGACAGTGAGTGTCATTTTTGAATTACTTCATTTAAATGACATGTAAGTAAGTACATTATTCCTATCAGAATTATTAATTAAATTCACCAGTGACCTATACAAT
The DNA here is from genome assembly GCA_002080005.1 of Gigantidas platifrons. Lineage (NCBI taxonomy): Eukaryota > Metazoa > Mollusca > Bivalvia > Mytilida > Modiolidae > Gigantidas > Gigantidas platifrons. Next base: position 20,497 of record MJUT01063363.1, read on the forward strand.
GAATATTTGTTTTTAGAAGAGTTTTAATATACCAAAGGGGCAATAAGGATCTGTATATCGAAGAAGAAGAGACAACACAGTGGCCTACAGAAAAGAGCACAAAAAAGGAGATACAAAGATATACAAAACATACACATACTACTAAAGATCGAATAACACGAACCCCACTGAAAACCGGTGGTGGACTCAGGTGCTCCCGAAGGGTAGGCAGGTCCTGCTCCACTAATGACACCCGTCGTGTTAATCTAATTACAAACTAGGTGATAAGTCATGAATGAGGAAAGGTCCGGGAAGTGTTGACGAGAAGTGGAACATATTCGTGGTCATTTGTGACACATATTTTAAATAGTTTACCTTTTTTAAATGAAACCAATATGATTCCAGAGTTGATAGCATACAAGGCATATACATGGACGACCATAAAGCAGAATAATTTGTAACACATTAATAACATACAATTGACATTAGTATATTCTAAGAAAGGAGACACCATGTAGTTGTGTTTGTTTAAGTAATAATTATACTTATATTTCTTTCTATTTGTTTTCTATCCGGAAGTTGTTAAAAGAACTACAGAGTTTGAGCAAAAATCATTTGTAAGAATGGGACTGAAGGTGAGTATAGATTATACTGATCCTTATACACCTGCCTCGTCTTTTGATTTACAACGGCAAAAAATACATATATTTACATTGGAGTCTCCTCGCGCCAGCAAGATTCTTTCAGCAGTGGTATGGGACAACAAGTTACCATGATAATCTCAGACAACTGAACCAGCCCAATTCGATCGATCTTGTTAACCATCTGATGGTCGAAATATTTCCAGCGTTGCTGTAGAACTAAGCTTTCTTCGGAAGAGCATAACGGAGTTGCTACATGAACTATTGTTTCCTCTATGTGCTTGCTTGACAGGTTTTGCAGCTTCCGATAGCTTGGACGATAGGAGCCAAATTATGTAATCTGCAAATCTGTTGTATAACTTTCGTCTTAATGTGGAGCAGAGATTCACTCACTTGTATGGCCATGGCCATCGAGAAGTTACGGTGCATGGAGTGTCAGGCAAAATCGAGGAACACAGTAAAAATCTCCCAAAACAACTATGGCAACAATTGAAATCCCCAGGGCATAGTTAATAACAGTAGGATGGGGCAAATATCGTTTTGCATGTAGTCGGAAAATCATTTTAATACTTTTTTCACCGCTGTAGCTTCTTCGCTTGTCGACAAATTACCCCCAGCTACAATGATATTTGATGTTAATTATACGGTAAAGCAACAAGCAATACTCTTTAATTATAATTAGCTTCTAATGTAAATCAAGACTTTGTATACACATAACTTTGCAATCTAAATTCTTTTAAGAGCACAGGAAGAGATTCGTCAAAAACAAAAGACGTAGCGAACGCTATAGCTTATCTAGGTGAATCTATCAATTTCAACTGAGATAGTACCAGAGAACCTAAGACTAGCCAGAGTGAAACATTTAATTAAAAAGAACAGTAGATCCGAAATATGAAATTATAGAACAGTAAGCATTTTGTGTATCACTTCTAAAATTCTTGGAGAAGCCGTGTATAAACAACAGGAGACGCATCGGACCAAACATAATTTGTTATATCCATTTCAGTTTGGTCTTAAGAGCTCTTACTCAGCTGATATTTGTCCTATCCATCCATTTGAACATATTATATTATAAAAAAACAAGTTTATTAACAGGAATGGTTATGGTAGACAAAAAACTATTATGCCAAAAAATAAAATATATGGGCGTGAAAGATGTACTTGAGCAACACGCTTTATTGGATTTGTATAGTGCTATCTCATTGAATCAGCAGTCCGTTGATAGACAGGTCGCCGCACTCATGCACATTATCCTAACTTCGAGCCAGCCAGTCTTTGCTCTTTATCTTTAATACTGCATGCTTAGCCGAGAAGCAACACCAACCAAGTTTATAGAGTTAGGCTTGAACCCATCGGGGGTCGGGCAACGATCTACCACATTTTAGGCCAAGACGCTAGCTGTTAGTTTTAGATTAATTTGATTCATCATTAATTTATCGTTATTATTTATTAATCGAATAAATATTGACACCGTTTGTGTAGTTTTTGACGAAAGACATATGAGTTACCACGAATAAAACCATCCACCGACAATACGACTAAAGAATATTCCCTCTCATGTTCAAATAAAACTTAACATTCAATCTTAACGGGTGTTATTTGCGAAGCAAGAACTGCTTACCATTCCGCATCACATGAGTTCACCCTCGGCTTTTAGTAGGTGAAGTGTTACTCGATCTTTAGCTTTATGTGTAATGTTTTGTAGATCTTTGATTGTTCATTATGTTGTCTGTCCTTCTTGAATTTACGGATTCTGATTTCCCCTGTGGTATCTTCAAACTCTTCTTACAACGTTTCTACTATTGCATTTGATACCAGAGTAAAAGTGCCGTTGGTATTTTCCCCTCTGTCTATATGTTATCATCGTTAGATAAATAAATAAATTAAAACATTTATTAAATCGGGACTTTCACTTAGCATTTCAGTTAACATACATATACACATTGCGACATGAAAGAACAACGTCATTTTCCATATTAATGACTGGAACACTATGTTTGGAACAAGAGAAATGCGTCGGTCGTCACAAGTGGAGAAATGACTGCCTATCAATGAGGAACACCTAAGGTCGCTTCCGAAAACCAGAAATCATGTGTGTGACAGGTCATTCCGAAATAGATCAATATAATTAGATATATAAATTAACATGCATATAACGCACACTATTCCAACGATCTGTATGACAAGTCACTTCTTTGAACATAATTATATCGCAGGCTGAATGCCCTACATGTTCATTGGTGGACGCATTCTTTATCTGTATTTCAATGGTCACATCAGACACAATCAGCTAGAGCTAAAACAAATAGTAGTGGAGTCATTACTGTGTTAGAGTACCATAATTAAACAGCCATTTATTATTTATAGAAATAATAATGATTGTCCTGAAAGATGCTAAGAATAAATTATGTGACCTTGCAGTTGTTAACGACATATGTTTGTGGAAAAATAAAAAAAGAGAAAATTGTGAATTTTCACGTTAGAATGAAATATTTGCTCGGAGGAAAAGCAGTTCATACAATTGTACACTTTATTATATCATGAATATATATATTTTTTCACTTTGAAAAATCTATACAATGCATAACAGTATATCTTCACCACGATCATCTGTCTGAAAAATAATCAAATTAATAATAAATATGTATGTATAATCACAAAATGTATTTAAAATGTGTTAAACTATATAAAATAGTTTTTACATATTTGCAAGTAATTAAATATTTGCTTGAACGAAGGAAAAGGAAATATAGATATATTGAAATTAATTTGAAAAGTACTTGTCTCCTTATCTTTGCATGTTATCTACCTGATCAATCATCTAACATTTAACATGTTTATTCTTATCCTACGTTTCTAGAAATAAAATTACGAAAGCATTGGTTTTATTTGTCCTATTTATTTAACATTGAAATTATTGTTTTAATATGTTAGGTGATAAAACTGATGTTCACTAACATAACATATAAAACATATGCTACGCGTTCATATCTAATTATCAAAATACAGTTTGAACAAGCAATATTTAACATTTCTACTAATATTAAGATATGATGTTATGTCAAACATACATGGCTGTGTAAAACATGTAGACCATATATGGCAATACATAAAACAACAACAATCAAAATAAATAGAATTGATGATCATAAAACAGTTATTAATAAGTTAATTAAAATATGCAGCATTAGTAAGCAGTCAAGTAATGCCCCTGTATATATCGTACACCTGTCTATTCTGAACACTTAATTAGGTCACATGGATGTCCGGATTAGACAGGTTTCGTTAAAAAATATGGAATGAAAAAGCAAAATGATACAAAATCTATAGAAAATATACAATAATAATATAATATGTTCACACACATGTATCAATTAAATTAAATATAAAGTTGCATGTGAATGTGTTATCTTGTAGTTTACTATTTTTTTGTAGCAAAGCATTGTGTGATTTATAATGTAAATGTGCTATCTTTATCGTTGTATGCTGGCTCGTGTACTCCGTACAATATATTTATTATTTTATATATACATATGAAGAGGTAGTATATCAGTGAACATAAGTCGATACGCTTAATGTATTTTGTATTTAATATTTGCGATACATTTGATAACCCTTCCAAACCAAGTACATAAATACTCACCAAAGTAATCAGTAACATTGTTAGGTTGAAAGTTATACAGGTATTCTTCACTATAGACATTATAAGTTACAGAAAATGAAAACTGCTGGTTTCTTTTAAACCATCTCCAAAATGGGATGTTATCACAACCACCGCAATACATATCGAAATCACTGGAAATAAAAACATATGTGTTTATGATTAATTTATATCGAATTTATGAAATGAGCGATCCCTGTGTGGATGCTATGTAGTAAAGATTACACAAAACTATATTTCTATGTAGATGTGAAATCGATACTAATAAAACACATATGAATTACCGCTTAACATCCAGACTTGGTACAGGAACTCTAATACTAATAGTGGGATGGAAAGTGATCACAACAAATACGCATGTGAAGCAATACGAAATGTATATGTTGAAGAGAAAAATAAAATCAAGATAATAGTGCATGATCCTCGACACGGTATAGGTAATCTGATTACGGACAAACAATTATGTCAGAACCAGTGTAACGCTGATGCAGGTAGCACAATGAGAACTGATAAACATCATGGTATTCTGCTAACAATGAACTACTGAACCAAGGGTTGAAGTCATTACTTCGACAGGTCTACGATTTCACAAATACTTGGTTTACCGATATGGAATATCTGTGTCGCAAATGACCACGGATATATTCCACATGTCGTAAGCACTTCCAGGTCCTTTCCTCATTCATGACATATCACCGTGTTTGTAGTTAGATAAAGAAACGACGTGTGCCACTAGAGGAGCAGGAGCTGCTAACCCTTTCGGAGAACCTGAGTTGACCACCGGTTTCTAGTCGGGTTCGTGTACCTTGATCGTTAGTTTTATGTGTAATGTTTTGTAGATCTTTAATTGTTCATTATGTTGTCTGTCCTTCTTGAATTTACGGATTCTGATTTCCCCTGTGGTATCTTCAAACTCTTCTTACAACGTTTCTACTATTGCATTTGATACCAGAGTAAAAGTGCCGTTGGTATTTTCCCCTCTGTCTATATGTTATCATCGTTAGATAAATAAATTAATTAAAACATTTATTAAATCGGGACTTTCACGTAGAATTTCAGTTAACATACATATACACATTGCGACATGAAAGAACAACGTCATTTTCCATATTAATGACTGGAACACTATGTTTGGAACAAGAGAAACACGTTGGTCGTCACAAGTGGAGGAATGACTGCCTATCAATGAGGAACATCTAAGGTCGCTTCCGAAAACCGGAAATCATGTGTGTGACAGGTCATTCCGAAATAGATCAATATAATTAGATATATAAATTAACATGCATATAACTGACACTATTTTAACAATCTGTATGACAAGTCACTTCTTTGAACATAATTATATCGCAAACTGCATGCCCTACATGTTCATTGTTGGACGCATTGTTTATCTTTATTTCAATGGTCACATCAGACACTATCAGCTAGAGCTAAAAACAATAGTAGTGGAGTCATTACTTTGTTAGAGTATCATATGTAAACAGCCATTTATTATTTATAGAAATAATAATGAGTGTCCTGAAAGATGCTGAGGATAAATTATGTGACCTTGCAGTTGTTACCGAGATATGTCTGTGGTAAAATAAAAAAAAAGAGAAAATTTTGAATTTTCACGTTAGAATGAAATATTTGCTCGGAGGAAAAGCATTTCATAGAATTGTACACTTTATTATATCATGAATATATATATTTTTCACTTTGAAAAATCTATACAATGCATAACAGTATATCTTCACCACGATCATCTGTCTGAAAAATAATCAAATTAATAATAAATATGTATGTATAATCACAAAATGTATTTAAAATGTGTTAAACTATAAAATATTCTTTACATATTTGCAAGTAATTAAATATTTGCTTGAACGAAGGAAAAGGAAATATAGATATATTGAAATTAATTTGAAAAGTACTTGTCTCCTTATCTTTGCATGTTATCTACCTGATCAATCATCTAACATTTAACATG
>MJUT01063363.1:29393-58504 GCA_002080005.1 Gigantidas platifrons
TGTGGCTATCCTGTTTATGCCCTTTGGTTTTATATCTTCTAAAATTTCTAAAAAAATGTTGGCTTTCCAATTGTTCGACTTTGAAATGTATCTGATGAAGGTGATGACAAAATCATTTGATGCGCACTAATTTTGATATTTATGTTTGTATTTATTACTGTCTAGATATTGAGAATGAGCAACAGTCGCATCCCATGACTTGTGATGTACCTGGTATTGTTTTTTCTCTCACACAAATGTCCTTTTCTATCGTGTTAAGCAAAATTGAAATCCTTTCGCTCATTTATGGTTTTAATTCAAGAGGGAAAAGCTTCGGTACCATATTTAATGTCCTGTATCAATATATATTGAAGAAAATATGATTATTTAACTTATTTTTATAAATGATTTTATTCCCTCTGAGATATCAGCATACAATGCATTTACATGAACGGCGATAAATCAGGATATTTTGTCACACGTTAATGAATATTCAAACACAATTAAGAATTTGATAGAACAAAAGAGATAGCATGCATCTTTGTTTGTTAAGCATACATATATAGATATATATTACTTTCTGACGTTGTATATGCGGAAGTTATTGTAAGAGTTACACAATTTGACCAAATAAATCGTTTGTAAAGAATGGTCGTCAGTATATATTCGTTTGATGTATGGTTATATTGATTACTGTCTAGATATTGAGAATGAGTGACAATTACATCACATGACTTGTGGTGCACCTGGTGTTGTTTTTCTCCCACATAAATGTTATTTTCTATCGTGTGAAACAAAAGTACATGAACGACTATAAATCAGAATATTTTGTCACACGTTAAAGAATATTCAAACACAATTAAACATTTCCTTGTTTAACAAATATACATAGATATCTATTACTTCTGTTGTTGTCTATGCGGACGTTGTGGTAAGAAAGGCACAATTTGACAAAAAGAAAAATTTTGTAAAGAATAGGACAGAAGTCAGTATAGATTCTTCTGATATACCTGTCACGTATTTTGCATGCAAATGTGACCGTGGCAAATTTTGGCTCTCCCATCTTTCGACTTCGGAGCGTACCTAATAAATGTTATTCCAGAAGCACGTCGTGCGAACTAAATTTGATATCTGCGTTTCTATTGATTACCGTCTAGATATTGACAATAAGTGACATTTTTGAATTATTTCACTTAAATGATATGTAAGTAAGTACATTATTCCTATCAGAATTATTAATTAAATTCATCAGTGATCTAAACTTAAGAAGATACTAAAGGGGAAACCAGAATCCGTAAATTGTAGGACAGACAACACAATTGATAACCAATTTGTCTTGCAAATACCATTATGTTTTAAGAACAAAATGTCTTTTTAAGAACATGTACCAATTTAAAATTCATTAGATACATAGTGAGTATACAATGAATATTTGTTTTTAGAAGAGTTTTAATATACCAAAGGGGCAACACGAATCCGTATATCGAAGAAGAACAGACAACACAATGGCCTACAGAAAAGAGTACAAAAGGGACAAACAACGATATACAAAACATACACCCTCTCAAAATATTCCCTCTCATGTTCAAATAAAACTTAACATTCAATCTTAACGGGTGTTATTTCTGAAGCAAGAACTGCTTACCATTCTGCATCACATGAGTTCACCCTCGGCGTTTTGTAGGCTTCGTGTTACTCGATCTTTAGATTTATGTGTAATGTTTTGTAGATCTTTGATTGGTCATTGTGTTGTTTGTCCTTCTTGAATTTACGGATTCTGATTTCCCCTGTGGCATCTTCAAACTCTACTTACAACGTTTCTACTATTGTATTTGATACCAGAGTAAAAATGCCGTTGGCATTTTCCCATCTGTCTATATGTTATCATCGTTAGATAAATAAATAAATTAAAACATTTATTAAATCGGGACTTTCACGTAGCATTTCAGTTAACATACATATACACATTGCGACATGAAAGAACAACGTCATTTTCCATATTAATGACTGGATCACTATGTTTGTAACACGAGAAACACGTCGTCGTCACAAGTGGAGAAAGGACTGCTTATCAATGAGGAACACCTAAGGTCGCTTCCGAAAACCAGAAATCATGCGTGTGATAGGTCATTCCGAAATAGATCAATATAATTATATATATAAATTAGCATGCATATAGCTCACACTATTCCAACTATCTGTATGACAAGTCATTTCTTTGAACAGAATTATATCGCAGGCTGCATGCCCTACATGTTCATTGTTGGACGCATTCTTTATCTGTATTACAATGGTCACATCAGACACAATCAGCTAGAGCTAAAAATAATAATAGGCATTACTGTGCTAGAGTACCAATAAGTAAACAGCCATTTATTATTTATAGAAATGATAATGATTGTCCTGAAAGATGCTAAAAATAAATTATATGACCTTGCAGTTGTTAACGAGATATTTTTGTGGTAAAGTAAAAAAAAAGAAAATTGTGAATTTTCACGTTAGAATGAAATATTTGCTCGGAGTAAAAGCATTTCATACAAATATATACTTTATTATATCATGAATATATATACGTTTTCAGTTTGAAACATCCATACAATACATAACATTATATCTTCACCACGATCTTCTGTCTGAAAAATATTCAAATTAACAATAAATATGTATGTATAATGACAAAATGTATTTAAAATGTGTTAAACTATATAAAATATTCTTTACATATTTGCAAGTAATTAAATATTTGCTTGAACGAAGGAAAAGGAAATATAGATATAACGAAACTTGTTTGAAAAGTACATGTCTCCTTATCTTTGCATGTTATCTACTTCATCAATCATCTAACATTTAACATGTTTATTCTTAAATTCTTGTCCTATTTTTTCTAGAAATAAAATTACGAAAGCATTGGTTTTATTTGTCCTATTTATTCAACATTGAAATTATTGTTTTAATATGCTAAGTGATAAAACTGATGTTCACTAACATAACATATAAAACATGTGCTACGCGTTCATATCTAATTATTAAAATACAGTTTGAACAAGCAATAGTTAACATTTCTACTAATATTAATATGTGATGCTATGTCAAACACACATGGCTGTGTAAAACATGTAGACCATATATGGCAATACATAAAACAACAACAATAAAAATAAATATAATTGATGATCATACAAAAGTTAGTAATAAGTTAATTAAAATATGCAGCAATAGCAAGCAGTCAAGTAATGCGCCTGTATATATCGTACACCTGTCTATTCTGAACACTTAATTATGTCACATGGATGTCCGGATTTGACAGGTTTCGTTAAAAATATGGAATGAAAAAGAAAATGATACAAAATCTATAGAAAATAAATAAATATACAATAATAATATAATATGTTCACACAAATGTATCAATTAAATTAAATATAAAGCTGCATGTGAATGTATTATCCTGTAGTTTACTATTTTTTGTAGCAAAGCTTTGTGTGATTTATAATGTAAATGTGCTATCTTTATCGTGGTATGCTAGCTCGTGTACTCCGTACAATAGATTTATCAATGTATATATCATAAAATACATATGAAGACGTAGTATATCAGTGAACATAAAACTGGTTTCATGAATGGGGATACATCATTTTCATAGAAAAAACAAGTCAATATGTTTAATGTATTTAATAACCCTTCCAAACCAAGTACACAAATAATCACCAAGGTAATCAGTAACATTGTTAGGATGTAAGCTATACAGGTATTCTTCATTATAGTCATTACAAGTTACAGATAATGACAACTGCTGGTTTCTTTTAAGCCATCTCCAAAATGGGATGTTATCACAACCACCGCAATACATATGGAAATCACTGGAAATAAAAACATATCTGTTTATGATTAATTTATATCGAATTTATGAAATGAGCGATCCCTGGGTGGATGCTATGTAGTAAAGATTACACAAAACTATAGTTCTATGTAGATGTGAAATCGATACTAATAAGACACATATAAATGACCGCTTAACATCTATACTTGGTACAGGAACTGTAATACAAATAGCGGGATGGAAAGTGATCACAACAATTACGCATGTGAAGCAATTAGAAATGTATATGTTGAAGAGAAAAATAAAATCAAGATAATAGTGGAGAATCATCGACACGGTATAGGTAAACTGATTACGGACAAAGAATTAGGTCAGAAACAGTGTAACGCTGATGTAGGTTTCACAACGAGAACTGATATACATCATGCTATGCTGTTAACAATGAAGCTACTGAACCAAGGGTTGATGTCATTACTTCGACAGGTCTACGGTTTTCACAAAGACTTGGCTTACCGACATGGAATATATGAGTCGCAAATGACCACGGATATGTTCCCCCTGTCGTAAGCACTTCCAGGTCCTTTTCTCATTGATGACATATCACCGTGTTTGTAGCTAAATGAAAAAACGACGTGTGCCACTAGAGGAGCAGGAGCTGCTTACCCTTTCGGAACACCTGAGCTGACCACCGGTTTTTAGTAGAGTTCGTGTACCTTGATCGTTAGTTTTATGTGTGCTGTTTTGTAGATCGTTGTTTGTCCTTTTTCTTTTGTCCATTGTGTTCTCTGTCCTTCAATATACGGGTTCTGATTACCCCTTGGTATCTTCAACCTCTTATTATGTCATCTTAAAGGTAAACAAATAGTAGTCGATACTCATTACTACAATGCTACGTACAAAACAACTTACAGTGTTGCCAACTGTGGTAGATTATCAAATGCAGTTTCACTAACAAGTGATATCGGGTTGTTGTTCATGGTTCTGAAAGAAAGCATTATAAAGCGGTATTATAATCGACATTCAGGCATTGTCAAAACCTCAACATATGTAATTAGTTTTCTTGTATCAGACGCGCATTGATACATACATTCTCAGCTTAGTCACAATATCAGTGTATGTGATATCGTGTTATATACCAGATTTACTGTAACATATACGACGATTTTACCTCGAAATATCAGAATATTTTATTTATCTGGGACACTGTAGCAAATGCACATTTCAAGCTATCTTAGGTATCAGTAACGATGTGTCCTAACACACAGGAATATAGTGCATGGACAGTGTGATTAGTTGATTGATTACTGTTTTACACCAACATTAGCAGTATTTCAGCTTTAACGTAGCTTGAACAAATATCAAAAACAATATCAACTGCAAGACTCTTAGATATAAAAGATATTAATGTATGAAACAATATGTTATATGTACAAATAAAAGGGGAGAAAAGATAACGGTTACAAACATATCATTTATAATGTATGTTATCTATTTGGTATATAAATTAAAGCCGTTCCTGAAATGGTCCACTGTATTATTTTTTCTTTTTTTTCACATTGTCTGTTCCACATGTTTAGAAATGGAATACCTTTTCAATTATCACGTGGTGTGTTTTATTTCACAATTTATATACCGAGCATGCAGTCTATATTCAGATTATTTTAAAGTCGTCGTATTTGGAGCATTAAGTTATTAAGTAAAGAATACTATCATCTCATCGTTCGTAAGATATCAACACCCTGTTCAAAGGTATACTGTCACTTGCCTATTAATGACGATGGTATTGGTAATTACATTTTGGTACAAAGTTCATCTGTATTCCTATCGGGTCTCATTATAAACGTTTGAAGCAGCTTTAATATAAAAACTAAATCCAAACAATAAGCCCAGCTATTTATATATTTTTTTATGAAACATTAACTATACAATGCATTGATATGTGGTCATACATTTGTACAAATCATACTAAGAGATACTTACAGAGATCTTAAATCTGGTAGATTGTTGAAGGTGTTTTCCTCTATCACTGTTATGGCATTGTACTGTAACCGTCTATAAATAGTAAACACATGTCTTTAGTTTATGTTTTATACAATCTGTGCTTTTTTGTGATGTCGTATTACACAGTGCATGCAAGAAAATATTGCGCAATCATGAGTTATTTCACGAAAATGTATTATATTCTAGTATCGCATGTCCTCCAAATGTAACCTGTAACTCTGTACTTGCATGATTGTTATCCCGAATTGCCCCGTAAAGAGTTGGTAATGAAGTCCTTCTTCTCTATATGATGTCATAACGGACTGCCCCCTGAAGCGATCGTAATAAAGCCCTTCTTCTTTGTATGATGTTATCATGGACTGCCCCGTACAGAGATCGTAATACAGTCTTTCTTCTTTATATGATGTTATCACGGACTGCCCTGTAAAGAGATCGTAGAAAGCCCTTCTTCTTTATATGCTGTAATCACGAACTTCCCCGTAAAGAGATCGTAATAAAGCCCTTCTTCTCTATATGATGTTATCACGAACTGGCCCGTAAAACGTTGGTAATAAAGCCCTTCTGCTCTATATGATATTATGACGAACTGCCTCGTAAGGAGTTGGTAATGAAGCCCTTCTTCTCTATATGCTATTATCACGAACTGCCCCATAAAGCGTTGGTAATAAAAACCCTTCTTTGTATATGATGCTATCACGAACTGCTCTATAAAGAGATGGTTATGAGGCCCTTCTTCTTTATATGATGTTATCACGAACTGCCCCGTAAGTCAAATAGTTTCGTTCTCAAACGATCCTGACATTCAATTGTTCCAGATGTAGTTCAAGGTATGAAGCAGAGCTAGCTGTATTTGTGGAATCTTTTAGTTCAAGCTCAGGGACAAATATTGGATTAAAATATTCTCTAAGCCATGAATTATTTAGTGAAGCCGTATACATTGAAAGCCAATATTCAAGGACCGTGGTAGCTACATTTCGTTTTGGTTGAGAGCCACCTGCATAACATCTGCTTAAATAGTATTTACTCCTAGTAATATATCTAAGCAAACACGTGCACCAATTATAACAAATATTTTGTTATTCAAAAGCATAGGCATTTTGATGATACTAGAGAAATATTTGTTTAAATCAGAGTGTTTTTTTAATTTAATCAGCAAAGCATGTATTTACCTAAAACAATCTATTTGTATCCAAGTTGAACTTTCTTTTTAATATAACCCTCAAACATACAGTATTCTTGCGTTTTTTTTGTTTTTTTTTTGTTAATAACGTCATCCAATATAATTACTTAGGACATATATTCTTATGATTGAACAATGCATTTGTACAAATAACATTAAATGATACTTGATATTAAATGATTGTTGAAAGTGCTGTCCTCGATCACTGTTATATTACTATGGTCTAACCGTCTATAAATAGATAATAAATATATTTAGTTTATATATTTATTAACATCAACAATAACATGCATTTACATAATGTCGCTATGCATTTGTACAAATCAAACTAAATGATATTCGCAGATATTCCAGATTTGATAGATTGTTGAAAGCGTTGTTCTTGATCATTGTCATGCTATAGTAGTATAAACTTCCATAAATAATCAATACTTATTGAATATGAACCATCAAAATAAATAAACCAATATAATGACTCAAAGACCTCAACGTAAACTAATAATCACCCCATTGAAACACGACGTGCAAAGTGACGACATTATCTTGCTCTTAATGCATAGCTTTATCAGCTAATTAAAACAAAAAACACTTGTTTCAAAATATGTTTTGACTGTTTTAATTTGTCATATTAAGCGAGATGAAATAACAAACTTGTCAACATAAAACTTGGTTGACGCTACACACTGAAGGGTAACCGTTCAGTGACGAAGTTTCGTTTTGCTGGGTATATCCCATAGCAATTGCAACGATAAATTCCGCCTGTCGTACAGACAAAGGCCTCCTCTCAACACCATTTCATCTCGCTGAAACCAATAATATGACGTTCTTGCAGACATCAATACTGAAAAATAAATAAATCACAGCAGTATCTTTTCGTATAAAAAGGGTAAACAGGGAAGGGTGGGTTTTTCTTTCCGAAGTTGCTTCGTCGACTGACAGCGCAAGAATGAATACCAACGGCAAATACATTCAGCAAAGCGATGTTTTCGCGCAGAGATGAAGCACGTGAAATAAATGTCCATTATTCAGACAAACCGAAATTACAGAGTACAAATCAGACGCTCCTTAATAGGCAGATGTAAAATGTGGAATGAAAGAAAAATATGGACTTTAAGCATCAATTCAATAAATCAATTTAATACTTAGAACATTAAATTATAATATCCTTAGTTCATAATAATGTTTATATGCATCTGTCTGTTCTGTCTGAAACAATACATACAACAAAATATAGCATAATGTTGAGTTGCTTCAGCAAAATGTATTTACATTCTTGTCAGGAAGAAATAATCTACCTTTTTTTGAAACATGTGCTTAGGGATGCTATCAGTATAATTAGTGTAGCTATTGACATATATAGTCCTTTTGTACAAATAATGTTAACGTATACTTGCAGATTTATTCCTTGTAATGTGAAGAATAAAAAAGTTGAAACACAGCATAAATGCACTTGAAACATATTTCATTAAACAAAAAAAGCCCGACTATATTACTTTTACTTTGTATTAGACATAATTTGGTAATATATTTTCACAAATAACATTAAATGACACGTACAGATACCTTAGGTTTGATAGATTGTTGAAAGTGCTGTCCTGAATCACTGTTATGTTATTGTGATTTAGCCGTCTATAAATAGATAACAAAATAATTATTTTATATTTATTACAATATTGGCTTTCTAATATTTCTTATAAAGGTTAATAATAAACTAGGTATTGGTGAGTGTTGATAGAGCTCGAATCACACAATTAGCACGCTCGTGTACTCTGGTGTCCACGAAGGTAAGCAGTTCATGTTTCTTATAAGACACCCTCCGGCATGTATAGTAAAAGTATTGAAACAAGAAATAAAACATCTACATAAAAAGGAAATAATCATTGGCTTTTGAGACATGGGTATTTCGTAGCAATCAACATGATAGTGATATTTAATACTATGCAAAAGCCAAAGGAAATCTAGCACTGCTACAGTTCATAGTCCTTTTAGTCTTTTTTACATGATATTCAGTAAGTTAATTACTTTAGTTTTTTTTTTATAAAACTTTAACAATAACATGAATCGACATAATGTGGTTAGTCATTTGTACCAATCATACTCAATGATACTCATAGATAGTACAAATTTGGTAGATTGTTGAAAGCGTTGTCCTCTATCACTGATATGTCATTTTTTTGTAGCTGTCTATACATAGTCAATTCATGTATGTATTAAGCTAGTGTAATAATATTAGTGGGTAACATGACCTACTGTCATAAACAACACTCGGAAACCAGTAGTTTAGGATTCAAGAACGGACATATATATCAATATATATTTACCTAGAAAAGTACTTGTGAAGCACCCGTTATGTCCAACATGTTCCAGCACCTAAGTTAATCCCGTTTTTTTTTCTATGGTGTACATGCTCATCTTTCAGTTTTCCTTGTTTTTTTTTCTTCATTTGCTTGTCTTTGTACTATGTCATAACCCAATGTTGAATTTGTCTGTGGATTGCCCATTCTTGCTTGCCCCTAATGTTTACTTACAAATATATATTTAACATTATCCCATAGAATTGCTTAGGACATGTATTCTTATGATTGAACTATACATTTCTACATATATATCTATATATATTTACCAGTTAACAGATAGTCTGGAACTCACGTACCTGTACATCTATATATATTTGTCAGTCAACAGGTAGTCATCAACGAATGTGGAAGTCCCTACGACGACTCCGTCCTGACTTTCAACAATTGTTAACTCAAGCTTGGATATTGATATAACTTTCAGGTATATCCGTTATAAAGGATATATTGCAATACACTATTGGCATATAAATATGTCTTAAACGATAAATATTTGATAATATTGAATTATTTGTGATATGTTTGGGTCTTTGAAAAATACTGTGAATAATTGGTTCATTGATATATAATGCTTAGTTTGAATTATGACATAACTGTGACAATTGTTTAGTTGCTTTGAATATTAAGCCAGATATAATATACTTAGCGCAGACAGTCCATTATTGTGGAGATTAAACACGGACTTTGTCCCGATTGGAATGTTTAAAATAATTTCTCTGCTTTTAAATGGGAATTAAAGCATCTAATGACTTAATTGAAAACACAAAAAGGTTTTCTACTCATTTGAAGCCTTTCATATTGTCGTCATACACTAATTACTAAAAGGTCTGATTCTTCCCACATATCAAAAGTAAGGACCTCTTCGTTCAGGCATAGATGACGTTAGCCAGGTTTAACTGCCCTGACTTGGTATTTTGATTTTCTGGATCCCAATGATTTGAAAAGTGAAGGTTATTACAAAAACGCTTAAATATTGTGTCTTTTGGTGTGATTTTTCGCTTTGTTGATATTGCAGAAATTGTTGGCAACATTTTAAAAGTTATAATCATTATCACCTCTCACCTAAAATTGCTGAATATATATAAAACAAAATTGAACATACATAATCGTGTTTTGTAAGTTACAACATGGAATAAAGTAGGGAACTTAATACTTACATATTATAAAGGTTAGGCAAGTCGTTGAATGCGCCTAATTGGATTGATGTAATTTTATTGGAACACAAATAACTACAACATATAACAGACGCACTAAATACTATGAAAATATGAGACCAAATAAGTATAAGGAAAGTTCGAAGACAAATCCTGGGCAATCATTTCTTTAGTCAAATATTTTCATTCTCAAGCCACCCTCACTGCCAATTTTTCTGTATGTAGTTCAAGGTATGAAGCAGAGCAAGCTGTATTTGTGGAATCGCTTAGTTCAAGTTCAGGGACAAATATGGGATCAAAATAGTCTCTAAGCCATGCGATATTTCGTGAAACAGTATATACAGTTGAAAAACAAATTCAAGGACAGTTCTAGCTACATTTCGTTTTGGTTGAGAGCCACCTACATAAAATCTGCTTGAATAGTATTTACCCCTAGTAGTATATTTTAGCAAACACGTGCACCAATTATAACAAATATTTTGTTAATCAAAATCATAGATATTTTGATGATGCTAGAGAAATATTTGGTAGATTCAGAGTGTGTTTTTATTTAATAAATAAATCATGTCTCTCCCTAAAACAATATATTTGTATCACAGTTGGCCTTTCTTGCGTTTTTTATTTTATTAATTTCGTAATTGGTTGAATGTTTAAAAACAGATATGAGAAAAAAAAAATATCTAGAAAAGTACTTGTGAAGCACCCGTTATGTCCAGCATTTGCCAGCACCTAAGTTAATCCCGTTTTTTTTTCTATGGTGTAAATGCTCATCTTTCAGTTTTCCTTGTTTTTTTTCTTCATTTGCTTGTCTTTGTACTATGTCATAACCCAATGTTGGATTTGTCTCTGGATTGCCCATTCTTCCTTGCCCCTAATGTTTAATTACAAATATATATTTAACGTTATCCCATAAAATTACTTAGGACATATATTCTTATGATTGAACTATACATTTCTACAAATAATATTACATGATTCATATATGTCATGCACGCAGGTAAGAAGTTTCTGTTTCTTATAAGACACCCTCCGTTGTACTCATATATAGTCAAGTCCGGTAAAAGTATTAGCAGTGATTCGGGAAATAAAGCATCTACGTAGAAATGAAACTAGTCACTGTCTTTTGAGACATGACTATTTCGTAACGGTCAACATGATTGTGATGTTTACTACTATGTAAAGGGCATCTAACACTGCTACAGGTGACAGTTCTTATATACTTTTTATATGATATTCAATAAGTTAATTACTTTAGTTTTTATAAAACATTAACAATAACATGCAATGACATAGTGTTGTTATGCATTTCTACAAACCATACTAGATGATACTCACATATATTCTAGGCTTTGTAGATGGTTCAACGTAATATCTATGATCTTTAGATTTCTTGATTAGTGTTCAATATATATTATTTTTCCTTTATATCAACCATAATTGGTAATACATTTATACAAATCATATTGAACGATACTCACAGACAGTACAAACGTGGTAGATTGTTGAAAGCGTTTTCCTCTATCACTGATATGTCATTGTTCTCCAGGTGACTATGAATAGTCAACACATGTCTCACTTGAACAATCGCCATACTAATATGTCTTAGACAATATATATTTGATACTCAAGATAATACTAAATGGAGTTAGTATCTTAGAACGCAGATACGGTCGCGTTGTAAAAAGTCTGAATACGAGCTTAACGTATAAGTTGTACAATATTAACTCCATACGCGAGAGCGGTCGGTATATTACTATCAAGGTGTGAAACATTTATAATGGGAAAATTGAAATCATCTCTTTTTGTCTTAAATAAACGTAAGAGATTACCGAAGAAGGAATCAAAAATGGACAATCCAACAAACTGGCAATATAGCGTACACAAGACGAAGAAAATCAAAACAAAAACACAACACAATATATGTTGGACACCACTATGCGCAAGCAAAAACAGATAACGTAAGTAAGACACGAACAACTGGAGTAAAGATGAACCTAAATCGTTTTTATTCGGACATCGCAACGGACATCACAGCACGGTCCTCGCGAAGGTATAAACGTTTCTACTTCTTAAAAGAAATCCGTCGTGCTAAACATATATGCAATCTTGTCCATTAAATGTCTTGGTACTCACATAGGACAGAAAACATCTACTTAAAAATGTACAATATCTATTGTCATTTGAGATATGGATATTTCATAACGTTCAACCAAAGTGTGAAAACGACCTTAGAATTTGTGAAGCGATACATTCAAACTATGAGTAACGTAGTCTTGTTTGAGTAGCTTTTGCGTGAGCAGCTGAGATATGTCTAGAATATCACTGTGATACTGGAAAAGTGAAGTCAACGTGTTTGTCGTAGAGGTTTGTTTTTAATCGTCCTCCGTTGTCGTCTTTGAGGTGAATGTCAGGGTCAGAAGCATACTTTTGTGTTTCAGTAGTATCTTGAAGTTCAATTTAATTTGGATAGATGCGATCACCGATTCGAGATTTGCTCAATGACAGAACATCATCTTTATAGCGGAAGCTGGAATTACAGATCTGGGCCAATTTTATATCTTTTTTCCTGAGAAATCCTTGAAGGAAGTCTGCATCATGATTTTGAATGGCTTTTGACAAAACAAGATTTGTCTCTACGAATAACATCATAATGATAACTTTGTTTTTCGTTCTTCTTTGAGAAGCAACGTCTTTTGGCAATATGATAGAGTTGATAGATGTCAGATTATGACCCGTTTTCATGTGTGTGTCTTTAAAATATAGCAAAAGGCCATATACAATCAGAAACAAAATAAAAATATGGGATCCCATAATGTGTTCATTACATGCATTATATACTGCTGTTCATTTAAATTCATATTAAATACAGAACATGTTCAATCGACATTTCATACCAAGTCAAATGTATGCATTTGTTTATTCGAGTTTGACGTCTTTTTATGAAAACTACATATTAGAACACGATGACATTTTGTGTTCTACATTCTGGACAAAAATGGAATAACGTTGTGGGTTCGAATAACAATCCTGCGAGGTAAAGACGATACAACATTATGCAATACAGTTTGGCAGTGACTTGGGACAGGTCGGTGGTTTTCTCCGGTTTCGTCCACTAATAAAACTGACCACCACGATGTAACTGAAATATTTTTGAAAGTGGTGCTAAACACCATAACCCCCTAATCCTTAGCCGTGTATTACGTCGAGAATATTGCCCGTGCATCGTTTTCATTTAAAAATATTGTACGTTTTTCGTGATAATCACCGGTCATGAAATGTTTCTATCATTGTTTTAATATGGTCTCTGATGAATTTGTTTCTCCTCTTAACTCGATTTGTCACGAGTACTGGTATGCATACTAGTCACCTCCTTTGATTCTTGGCGACACGATTAGTAGGGAATGTAACAAGGGTGAAACCTACTTTTAAATGTTTAGTTATGTTAAATGTTAAATGTTTAAATGTTAAAGAAAACAGCCCTAGGGACGAAATGGGGAATCTTTATGGAAGCCATTCCATATATGCTTCCTACCAAGTGGCGGATCATTTTGCTAAGTGAATTCGAAGAAGGTTAAAATGCTTAAAACTAACAGATGACAGAGGACAGACGATGGACGCCAAGTGATGGCAAAAGCTTACATGGCCTTTCATGGCCAGGTCAGCTAATATCGACAAAAGGACACACAATGATCTACCAAACACTACACTGAAAAGATTGAGCTCCATGAACACATACATAACTTATTTTGTTTCTGTAATCAACAGCTTTATTACAAAAGGGGAGTATAATATTCATAACTTTCCTAAATTAATAAAACATATAACAATATAATGCCTATATGAATTATTTTAATCTAAAATTAAATATTAAATAAGCCTCAATGGTTCATATATGCTTTTCTGAAAATAAAAAGTGAATTTATCCAATCTGACTGTTCAACACATCGTACTAAGGGGATTTAAATCTATATGTAAATGTAAAACATAATAATTGAATCATATCATTCTACATAAAAAGAAATATTCTCACCTCACAAAAATCCTTTGAGGGTGCATTTTTTTTATTCTTCTCATGATCACGATTATTGATCATGATCTTGATAACTGCGTTTTTAAATACTGATCATGAATTGGATAAACGAATAAAACTATCATTTCATAAACCATGATCATTTATGATCAAAGATGGCGGTCAATACATTTCATGCAATTACCTGAACACAATTAAATCAAAAATATGTCCCGGAAACGTTTGTTTGACATGGCGTACTTAATTGCCATATGTCATCCATCAATGGCACCAATAACGTCTGGCAAACAACCATATATCTAGAAATTGATTGTACTTTCCTCATAAATAATCATCATAATTAAATTAGACTTTGATCACGTGACTGCAGTTTCAAGCTTGATGGATTGCTCCTCAGATTTCTCTAATAATTGCCTATAACACGGAAATGCATTGCTTCCGTCAACGGCTCAATAATTAACATGTTATTGTTGACTTCCGCAAAGTTTTTCGTCTGCTAAAATACAAATAATTTTGTTGTTTTCTTTCAAATTTAGTAACTTTTTTGAACTTGCGTGTTTGCAAAAATGATCATTTTATATTTAATGTGGGAACTTCGTGTTTAGAAGCTAGAAATATAAGGTTTGTAAATAGTAATTTATCCAGAGTTCAGGAATCCAAATTAATTCCGGCAAGTTGACCACAAAATATTATTCGTTGGTAAAGTTGGTGTCGAACTCTACCAATTTCGTGTATTTCAGAGATTTTACATGGACTGTTAAGGCCAGTGTAAGGGTTTGCCGCCTCCGAATTTCATACACTCCATGAACCTCGAATAGTTCACGGTTGTCATTCATTTTTATCTCATTTAATTTGGCTTAATTCAAAGTCCCATTTTCAATTCAGGCAATTAACATCCATGCAGTTATAAAATTATCTTCTATATAGATAATATGAACATTGCAGACGTCCCGCCGTCGCCATCTTAGATATGCAAATGAGCAAAGTACCCATCATTTCTAAATATGAGTTCCAGATGTTTCTTAAGTTTGTCAAGCTGGTCAATCTGCTTGGGCCATTTAATAAACTTTGGTGCAAAGTGTTCATTTATTGTACTAACCATTCGACGGTATGTATTATAAACAGTTGATTCTGCCATATCAAATCTATCACCGATTGAACGTTAGGCTTCAGGGCTTCCCAATACCCAAAGAGTACATACAAGTTGTTTTTCTAATGGCACAGGTCTGCCTTTCTCTTGATTAACGATGACATTTCCAAGTTCATTTAACACGATTTCAAAAGAAGATTTACTAAGTCTTAAGTGACGTTGGAAATCTGTCAAAGAATAACTTGATATGATATCCTCTACATATCTTTGGATGCGTATCTTTGAATTCCTGTGATTTTCCAAGAAAGTTTGGATCATTGTTATGATGTCTGATTTCAACCATTCTTCCTCTTGAATATACTGGGTTACTATTTGATTTTATAAATATGGAATTGACGTCTGCCATTTTCAAGTGTGATCATTAAAATGTTCAAGTCTGCTCAAATTGAACATGATCATGAAATAATGTTTTGACAAATTGTTCAATCATATTCATGATCAAAAGAAGATCATGATTATGATTAGAATACAAGAATCCATCCTTAGTCTATTTAAACTTCATTGTGACAAGGCGTATAACCTGCTCAAGTCTGTGTTCGTCACAAACACCTAAGGTATATATACGATTGATCATATAGCTATGTATAGTTAGGTAAAATAAGGTTTACGTGACAAACTATAATGGATTGAAACAACCCGACAATAAATAGGTCCAACTGTCACGTTTTCGTATTAAGTTGATCTAAATTGTTGACGGTGTGTTTCCTCACTTAATTTAACACGACATTGTCGATTTTTCTAATATTGTGTACATTTCTGATTTTTTTTCATAGTAGTCATTATTTCTCATATTAAAATCATTGGAAGCCCACGTATGATCATGATTCGGTACTCTTCACTCATAAACGTTGGCTCAATTGAATTAATTATAGTCGCTCAATGCATTACTCAAATCTCACGGTTGGTCGGTACGTCGCAAAAAAAAAATCATATAATACACTGTTTTTGGTTATTATACAAATACGGTATCAATTCCATACAACTCCCTTGATCCAAATGTCGCGGGACGAATTAGACTTGGGGGGAACTATTCACGAGTACGACGATATTTCTATCAAATGACCAACGGGTGATGAGTAGAGGGTATAGGAGTGTACTCAGCTGTGGGTTACCGACGATATACATATTTGGATTTATCAACATTCTACAACACACTATGCACTCAGTGTGCTACTTTTTGTTGTTCGTGTTGAAACACATTCAGAGATAGATCCAGTTCACGTTTTAAAAACGTTCTTGCTAGACTTGTCCAAAATGTAACTCAGTAAAGCTATTTAATACTGCTTCTAAAGTAGGCATTACCAGCAGAGTTTGTAGATAGCAAAGGGGCAATCAGAATCCGTCTATCGAAGAATAACAGACAACACATTGGCCAAAAGAAGAAAAAAGTTCAACAGGACAAACAACGAGTGATACACAGATATGAAAAAAAAACAACTGGTTTATATTGTTTGAATAGTGATTTTAATTTTGTAAAATCTTTTAAGGTTATGCTTTTTAACTGCATTTAATCTTTGTAATCGGATAATCATATCAATCTTCCATCCATTGTATAATATCTTTTACATGTCAACACACATAATGGAGGCTTAAGGTTATTGTTTAGCTTCGGTAAGCCTGTGCGTCCATTATTGTACTATGCCAACTTGAATGTATGCACATTATTGTTTAGCAATGTTATGACGAGTCATGTACCGTGGGAAAATAAATTTGAAGTAATGCATACTCGTGAACAGGTATAATATGGAGCAGAACACATGATCGATTTTTTATTAGTCATATAATTTATGTCTATCGTGGACCATCGTGTTCGTATGGTAGTCGGATTAAAATCTACCTATGCAATCAGTTCTTACCACACTAACGTTTTGAGTTCGAATCCCGCTATCGCGAGGGATACCGAGACAGCATTATGTGATAAAGTTTGTCCGTAGCTTATGGCAGGTCAGTGGTTTTCCCCTCGTACTCCGCTGACCCCACGATATTACTGAACTATTGTTGAAAGTGGAGTTAAACACCATTACCCTGACCATTATGCAAACAACAAAACCAATATAATAATGTCATCACATCACATTTAACGTACAGAAACATATAAAAACAGACAGATATACCACATGACACGAACATACATAGGAGGGGACAGTCTAATCTATTTAACAATAGAAACAAAAATAAAACCCCACACAGCTGGAACAATTTCTAAATTCAATATAAAAATATTTATAAATCTATCCAAGGTCATCTCCAAAATGTTACGCCCTCATCCTAGATGGTCATGCAATACTGTATATGTAACAAAGGTATAAAAACAGCAAAAGTATGCACTGTGAAATATGCAAATCGAAGATACCGATTGGCTTTCTGGGACATCAGATATAAATCTGAGTAAAATATATGCTTTAAAATCCAGAGCGGCAGCAAAATCAGTCAGTGAAACATGGTTAGACGACTCAGTAAACGAGGAGGTCAAGGACGCATTGTGTGATCCTATATCCAATTGTACTATTCCATATACTGATTTTAAGCATTGTATAATGAATAATGAGGAACGTGTCCGTGTGATTGCAATTATTCATTGAAACCTGTTTAAATCGACTGCGTAAATGATGCTGACGTTCGTCAGACATTCTACAATGTCAACAATTTATATGATTTATTTACAAATGTCGCAGGCGATACAATTTTGAAATTTTAAAGAAATTAATTTCTATGCAGAACTGTAGTTAGACACCATACGTTCTGAATATATACTGTAATCTGTTTAATGTTTCTTAAATGTGTACATATACACGGATTGCTATATAGACAAGTGTTTTATTTCTAAGGATCTTATATGTATCTAAGTAAAGAAATACAATTTGTTCACGTCACGATATAGCTGAAATACTGCAAAACACATATCAATCAATCAATACCCAAGTTGTCTATCCCAAGATACTGGTGATAGAGTAGATTGTATCATGGTCGTATTGTATGGGGATTTTGTCAGAGCAGGACTATATTGGGCGTCAGTGGTTTCGTCACTATCTACCCTCGTTTAAGAAATGAATGTGCACAGAAATGACCAACTCCAGTCCCGTTATCCCTTCTTTGATCGTATCTTTCACCGCCACCTCGGCATTGGAGACTCTAGAGTCGTCATCACTTCATTGAGAGTCATGTTCACCTCCGTCACTTGGCCAGTTAGTTCCACCCCACTTTAATTATAGTTACATCAACTTCTATCCGTCCTATTGCTAGCGTCACCTCTATCAGTAATCCGATGGCCCAAGATAACGAGAGCTCCCTTTCCCCAGATGATACTGGATTGATTAATCCTTTGGTGTCCCAGATATCAGTTGACCCTGATGAGGATATGGATACAGGGTTTGCTAATGTTCTTGCTAATGGTCATGTAGTCGGAGATAGTCATACGGTTATCTAGTGCCCATTGTAGTTATATACGTAGGACGTTGACCATTTCCTTGGCGGCACAGCTATGAAATGACCCTATTGTGGATTTGAGTGTCAGGGTTAATGACGTTCCTGATGTTTACATAGGTTCAGTTGTTCGTTGCTGTTGGTGTAGGAAGGTGCAAGAAACATGTTACCGCCAGCACTCCGGACTAGTCTCTGGACTAGATCTTGACGTAGAAATGTCAAGGCTCTAATCAAGGATGAAGGAGAGACCTTTGACGATCCTGATGTCGGTTATCGTCCTTGTAGTTATTTGAGGTCGAATTGTAGCAACTCGTCTGACTATAGTAATTCTAGAACTGCAGTTACGAGTAGGTAAGGATGCAGTAAAGAGCCATGTAGGGAGTTTCCCATAGTTTTGTAAGTTTTCAGAGCACATGGGAAGATAATCGAGCAACTTTGAATTGTTTTTCCCACACTGAAGTGTGATTTAAGTACTTTAATGAAAATGGGACATTTTGTTAAATACAGACAAATACATAAATTACATTATCAAGAATCAGTCTAAATGAACACAAAATGCACTAATGGATTAATTAGAATGGCTATGACACAGTACAAAGTGGGATAACTTTGCAAATAAAATTTAATTTTGTGTTTTCTTATACTCCATTGCATTTTGTAAATGGTACATTGTGACTGGCTGTACATACTAGTGTTAACTTTTAGAATGTAGTACTGGTATATATGGTGTGAATTGTGAGTTCCAGTGCGGCACATGTGTCAACAGATTATGTGACAGATTTGACGGAAGGTGTACATATGGTTGTATTGAAGGTTTTTTAATGAGATCATTGGTATTTAACAGGTATAACAACATTATTAAAAGCGTGTGGATCTGTCATATTTGCAATGATATTTGTAATCGTTTTCTTATAGCGTAAAATGACTATTTACGTACATTAATCTACAACACATCCACCAGGCTTATTGCAATGTTTATAAGATATCGTAAAAGCGTTATGAAAACCAAAGGGGCAATTAGGTTTTATTTATTTATTTTTTATTTTTGGTGTTTTAACGCCACTTTCAACAATATTTCAGCTATATCATGGCGACCAGTTTTAGTGGTGGAGGAAGCCGGAGTACCCGGAGAGAACCACCGACCATGGGCAAGCAACTGGTAAACTTTATCACTTGCGGCTGCGAGTCGAGTGCACCCTTTTTTGTAATTTACAAAGCCGGGCGCGAACCCACGCCGTATTGGTGATAGGCTTGTATGAGTTATAAGATCCAGCGACCTAACTCATTGAGCCACCCAGGCCCCTGGGGCAATTAGGAATTGGAGACACTGGCAACATTTGGCATACATGACACAGGATGTTTTGTGTCTAAATTTAACAATTGTGTGTATGTATGGCGGAGAAATTTATTTTAGTCACTTAAAACTGCTCTCCTGAAATTGCGCTGATTCCTGATAACTAACTACTACTGTGCTAAGTGTAAGACGTAGCTATCAGTGTATTTATATATTGTGGAATATTAGTCCCCGAAGATAGCTTCCACCCAGTAGTTAGTGTATCGGCACTGTCATGGTTTAATATATACATTTATTATTGAAATACCTATATATTTATACCTGCGCGAGTCTGTGTTGATGACAAGTACGATAGATAATATAACGTGACCTCTTTGCTACTTTATATTCAAGTTGCATACAAACAGCAACAACATTAATTTATTTAAGTGCTCCTAAATTCAAAGTGTATATCATATCAACAAGATCTAAATATACAGATGGCTAGGAAAATATGGCTTACGTGACAGACTAATGGATTGAAACAGCTTAACAATAAATAGATCCAAATGTCACGTTTTTATATTAAGTTAGCTTACAATATTGAAGGTGTGTTTCTTCTCTAAATTTAACTCTACATTGGCGTAGTGTCTAATGTTGTTTACATTTCTGATGTTCCTTTATCTTGGTCATTATTTTAAATATTAAAATCACCGGAAGTCCACGTATGATCATGATTGAATATTCTTCACTCATCATCGTTGGGTCAATTGAATTAATTATTTTCGCTCAATCCGTTACTCAAATCTCAGGGTTGATCGGTACGTCTCAAAAAACAAAATAATATAATACAATGTTTTTGTTTATTATACAAATACGGTATCAAATCCATACAACTTCCTTGATCCAAACGTCGCGGGACCAATCAGATGTGAGGTGATCTATTCACGAGTACGGCGAAATTTCCATGAAATGACCAACGGATGATTAGTAGAGGGTATTGGAGTGTGCTCGCTCGTGGGTTACCGACGACATACAGTTTTCTATTTTACACTACACATTCAGTGTGATATTTCTTGTTGTTCGTGTTGATACCAATTCAGAGATAGATCCAGTTCACGTTGTAGAAACTGTCTTGCTAGACTTGTCCAAAATATAAATCAGTAAAGCTATTTAATGCTGCTTTTAAAGCAGGCATTACCAGCATAGATTGAAGATAGCAAAGTGTTAATCATAATCCGTATATCGAAGAACAGACAACACAATGGCTAAAAGATAAAATACACAAGGACAAACAACGAGTGATACACGGACATAAAACACAACTGGATTAGATTCTATGAAGAACGATTTTCATTTTGTAAACTCTTTAAAAGTTATGTTTTTTTTAACTGCCTTTAATCTTTGTAATTTGATGATTAAATTAACCTTTCATACATTTTGTAATATTTTTTAACATATAAATATACATACTGGAGGTTTAAAGTTATTATTTAGCTTCAGTAAACATGGGCGTCAATTATTTTACTATGACAACTTGAATGCACATTATTGCATAGCAAAGTTATGACGAGTCATGTACCGTGAGAAAAATAAATTTGAAGTATTGTATACTCATGAAGCAGAACACCACTTTTTTATTTTTATTTCTTCAAATTTATAGTTGTATTAGTCATATAATTTATGTGTATCTAACTTATTGTAACAAGAGGACCGCCGTGGTGGTATGGTAGACGGATTAAACTCTACTTATGCAAGCAGTTCCTATCAACGCCAACGTTGTGAGTTCGACTCCCGCCATCGCGAGTGATACTCGACAGCATTATGTGATAAAGTTTGTCCGTAACTTGCGGCAGGTCAGTAGTTTTCTCCATGTACTCCAGTTTTCTTCACCAATACAATCTGACCACTACGGTATTACTGAAATATTGTTGAAAGTGAAGTTAAACACCATAAGCCTAATCCTTATTCTAACAACAAAACCAGAAAGTTATACCACATGACACGAACGTAAAGTTCCTCAAACATAAGAGGTGACAGACAAATCTATTTAACATTAGAAACAAAAATAAAACCCCACACAGCTGGAACAATTTTAAAATTCAGTGTACAAATTTATATCAGTCTAACCCAGGTCACCTCCAAAAAGAAAAAAAAAAACGCTTTGGCCATTCATTTCCATCTGTGACCGTACCAATTTTCCGTATCTAACTTGACAATACATTCCAAGTCCATACTGTTTATGTTAATGTGTTGGGATGTGCACACTAATCCAGGATCATCTCCAGATAAGCACACCTAGATGTCCAAGCAGTACTACAACAAAGGAATAAAAACAGCAAAAGCATGCACTGTGAAATGTTCAAACATAATTTTTAGCGGCATTGAATTGTCACGATCCTAAGCTTTAACCAAAATCGAAATTTAGCGGATTGACCGTTATATTATAATAATATTTTCTGAATTCTTTGACCAACAATTAGAAACAAGAAATGTTTTATAATAAATTGAGGAAAAGCTTTGTGTATGTGATAGGCGATGTATGCGATCAAAGCATTGCATAACATGTTCATTAATAGCAAGGGCATCTAATATAATTTTAATATATATTTTGTACACATATTATTGTATATTTACAAAAATTAAACACCAACAAGTCTCATTTACAGACTCTGGATCAAAATGTAATAAATTAATTAACAACCAAATTGTCATCGTACAGGTAATAAAAAAATGGTGAATGGAAATGTTAATATAAATTAAAAATAGGTGTGTTTATGTTCCAGATCAAATTTGGACCATACGCATAGGACAGATAATACACTACAGATAACAGAATAAAGAAAAAACGACTATCTACAAAACATTACACAGAAAACTAAAGATCGATCAGCCCTCTATCAACCGGGGCAACATCATGTATTGCAGACGGATAATCCGCTCCTGTCAGTGACTTGTGGTAGGGAGGTGCTGGTTTTTTTTTTTACCGGTTACCCCCAACAATAAAACTGACTACCACGATATAGCTGAAAAAATGTTGAAAGTGGCGTTAAATACCATAACCCTATCCATTGTGTTTCTAGTTGTTATAAATCAATAAGTCAAATCCAGTGACAAGTCATAGACGAGAAATGAGGAACAAAATTGTCACTGCAATTATAATATAACGGAACGTACCCGTGGGCATCTTTTCAACAGACAATGCGACGCCGTAAATCAAGTTGTGATAACGTTTTAATCAACAGGTAAACAAACAGAAGTTCAAAATATTAAACTTTTTTGTCGCTACAGGTGCTCATCATGAAGAGGCGGTCATTATCCGTTTAGTATTAGGAACAAACTAAAAGAACTCATCTCGAATACATTGTGTATAATATAGTTTTGTAGCGCCTGCAATAACATGTGGACATATTTCGTACTATAATATTGTTTCCATTTTGAACATTTAAATATCTAACTTATCTATTTAAATTATATTAATTTGTCTAGTTTGTCTTTTAAGAACGTTTAATTAATTGCATTTGTGGTATGTCTGCTAATAAAATGAAAGCTAAGAATAGCACACTGGTGGATCAGCTATAATATCTAATAGATCATGTTTTGCATGTCATTGTTTGTCTTTATGTCCTTTTTATGTTGATTATTGTATTTATGTCCTTTGATATGTTTTCGAAACAATGATACTCACTCAGTCATATGTGATGGGATCCGGGTGGCTCAATGAGTTAGGTCGTTCAACTAATGTATCTCATACAAGTCTATCAGCAATACGGGGGGGGGAGGGTTCACACCCAGCTTTGTAAATTACAAAAAAGGTGCACTCTACTCGCAACCACAAGTGATAAAGCTTACCAGTTGCTTGCCCAGAGTCGGGCCGGTAGTTCTCTCCAGGTACTCTAGCTTCCCCCCTCACTGCAACTGGTCGCCATGATATAGCTGAAATATTGCTGAAAGTGGCGTTAAACACCAAATTTCAAATTCAAAAATAATTCAGTTATATGTAGTGGTTGGTATCTTACTAACATGTAGAAAACACTATTATGTCATTCCACTAAGAGTTCATCATATTGCGCATAAACGTAGCCACTGTGTATTGAGCAACTTGAACCGAACCACAAAAACAAGCACACTTGTACAGTGAACGCTGTCTAAACAGAACATCTTGGTCGACGTCTGTGTTGTGAAAACACAGGGTTTCACTTTATAAAGGTTATTTTTAGCAAATAATGTTCACATTGAACAAATGTTCGGTCTATAAAAGATTATGGTTTATTCAAGGTTCGGCTTAGACAGGCTACACTGTATATGGATGCTACTGCTATCGACTTTGTCTCTGCTTCAGCTAGGTTACTGCTGTCGACTTTGTCTCTGTTTCTGCCTGGTTACTGCAGTCGACTTTGTTTCTGTTTCTACTATGTTACTGCTGTCGACTGTGTCTCTGTTTCTGCTATGTTACTTCTGTCGACTGTGTCTCTGTTTCTGCTGTCGACTTTGTCTCTGTTTCTGCTATGTTACTGCTGTCGACCTTGTATCTGTTTCTGCTATGTTACTGCTGTTGACTTTGTATCTGTTTCTGCTATGTTATTGCTGTCGACTTTGTCTCTGTTTCTGCTATGTTACTGCTGTCGATTTTGTCTCTGTTTCTGCTATGTTACTTCTGTCGATTGTGTCTCTGTTTCTGCTGTCGAATTTGCCTCTGTTTCTGCTATGTTACTGCTGTCGACTTTCCCTCTGTTTCTGCTATGTTACTTCTGTCGACCTTATCTCTGTTTCTGTTATGGTACTGATGTGGACTTTGTATCTGTTTCTGCTATGTTACTGCTGTCGACCTTGTTTCTGTTTCTGCTATGTTACTGCTGTGGACTTTGTAACTGTTTCTGCTATGTTATTGCTGTCGACTTTGTCTCTGTTTCTGCTATGTTACTGCTGTCGACGTTGTCTCTGTTTCTGCTAGGTTACTGCTGTCGACATTGTCTCTGTTTCTGCTATGTTACTGCTGTCCACTTTGTCTCTGTTTCTGTTATGCTACTTCTGTCGACTGTGTCTCTGATTATGCTGTTGACTTTGTCTCTATTTCTCCTATGTTAATGCTGTCGACCTTGCCTCTGTTTCTGCTATGTTACTGCTGTTGACTTTGTATATGTTTCTGCTATGTTATTGCTGTCGATTTTGTCTCTGTTTCTGCTATGCTACTGCTCTCGACTTTTTGTCTCTGTTTCTGCTAGGTTACTGCTCTCGACTTTTTGTCTCTGTTTCTGCTATGTTACTGCTGTTGACTTTGCATCTGTTTCTGCTATGTTATTGCTGTCGACTTTGTCTCTCTTTCTGCTAGGTTACTGCTGTCGACTTTGTCTCTGTTTCTGCTATGCTACTACTGTCGACTTTTCTCTGTTTCTGCTATGTTACTGCTGTCGATTTTGTCTCTGTGTCTGCTATGTTACTGCTGTCGACTTGTCTCTCTTTCTGATATGTTACTGTTGTCGTCTTTGTCTCTGTTTCTGCTATGTTGCTGCTGTCGACTTTGTTTCTGTTTCTGCTATGTTACTACTGTCGACTTTTCTCTGTTTCTGCTATGTTACTGCTGTCGATTTTGTCTCTGTTTCTGCTATGTTACTGCTGTAGACTTTGTGTCTCTGTTTCTGCTAGGTTACTGCTGTCGATTTGTCTCTGTTTCTGCCAGGTTACTGCTGTCGATTTGTCTCTGTTTCTGATATGTTACTGCTGTCGACTTTGTCTATGTTTCTGATATGTTACTGCTGTCGACTTTGTCTCTGTTTCTGATATGTTGCTGCTGTCGACTTTGTCTCTGTTTCTGCTATGTTACTGCTGTCGACTTTGACTCTGTTTCTGCTATGTTTCGATTTAATTTTGGACTTTTCCAACAGTTTGCTATTTTTGTTTTTATTGTTGTTTTTATCATAAGTGTAGTAACACAATTACCGAACTCCAAACAATCTGTCAAAGTGAAAGGCAAAACTCATAAATAAATAAACAGACAAAACCAGTCAACGGCGGAAATCCGGAAAAACCGCATTGGCCCTGACTTGGTACAATAATTTTCAAAGAAGTGGTGGGTTGAATTATTTCTTTTCGGCGCCAAACCTCCCGCTTTCATTACGGTTAAAAGGTTCCGGTCGTCACCATGACGAGCATTTTTAACATTACAGGGACATAATAGGTATACTAGTAGTCAAAGCAGTACATACGAAAATCCATCGTTTATTATCGTCTCTGTAGAAACGGTCATCTTACACAATTTGATTTCAAATGCGATGTTGAATGGCGTCCCGATTTCAATTAAGATATTGAATGATGTCATGTCAAACGAACTGTATCTCAGTCTGTCAATCAACATTTTTAATATACCAAAAACCACAATGTTGCTGACCTGTAAACTCGGAAAGTTTACAAAGAAACAGATAACAAACAACAAGAGCCACATTACACTTATAGAACACATGTTATGTGGATGAGAAATCGCGGTCATCCGGACAATCCTCTCATTTCATTAGTTTAATGTATATATTGTTATACATGTCACAGAGAAATTATACGTGTTTCTCAACCGAACAGGGAGGAATTATTTGGACTCTGCTATTAAGATTAATTTTATGTTAACATGAAAGTGTTGTTTGAGTTAATAAGGTGAGTAGAAGGTGAACATATCGTAGAAAATAGTACAGAGAGATTAATACGGGTATCACAACCGAACAGGAAGAAATTTTGTGGCCACTGGCCACTGCTATTAAGATTTATTTTGTGTTAACAAGACAGTTTTGCTTACGACCGTTGAAAGGGAATTAGCGGGAATTGTTATGCAGCAAACAAACAAAAAAAAACAAAAAAAACAAAAAAACAAAAAAACAAAAAAACACCGTGGTGTAAACAAATATTTTAAAAAATAACCAACTGTTTAAGCGCTCTAAGAATACAACACACTGTCGATGACAAAGGTATTATAATGTTCTAGTGAATATGATTGTCTTCAAAAGCTTTGTTGTTGAAATGTTTTTGGGCCCTGAGTTTTTGATGGTGGTCAGACACATGTGGATCATTACATATAATAGTAGGGGCCGTTATGTCGTTATCGTATTTTAATTTGATTTACAACTACATATGCATTTCGTTCCTATCATCACAACCGTTCTGAGTTCGAATCCCGCTGGGAAGGGTACTCGATGCTACATGCAATAAAGTGTGTCAGTGATTTGTGGCAGGTCGTAGGTTTATTGTAATGTTATGTTGAATTAATTAATAAAATATGTTTAAAGGAACGGGTGTTATCAGTATAACCATAAACATTTAAGGTTGCTTAAATCTGAAGAAGGTTGACGGGTGTCATTAGTGCACATAAATTAACCCTGGTTTGTAAAGGGTTTCATGTAGCTTTAGTTTTCTGTATATTGTTTTGTAGATCGTTGTATGTTATGTTGTCCTTTTTTTCTTTTGATCATTGGGTTGTCTGTCTTTCTCAGATATACGGTTACTGATTAGCCCTTTGATAGCTTCAAACTCTCCTTGGCTTTAGTTAATTACATTTATTTGTGCTTTACAAATCTAAATATTTATAATAAACCTGCAGTGTGGATGTTACACTCGGAAACTATTGGTCCACAAGCCGAAGTATCGACCCAGTGTGGTCGTCGCCGTATGGTAGTTGGATTTACAACTACATATGCAATCATGATGTTGCGAGTTCGAATTTCGATCAATGGTTCCCAGTAATAAAGTTGAAGTCACCACCATAAACCGTTACATATATATGTGTAAAGATGACCAAACATATGCTATGTTTGTTGTAATCACAATCCGGTCCTGTCCTTATTCATATACAGTTACATATATCTGTGTAAAGATGACCAAACATATGCTATGTTTGTTGTAATCACAATCCGGTCCTGTCCTTATTCATATCCGTTACATATATCTGTGTAAAGATGACGATAAATATGTTATGTTTTTTGTAATCACAATCCGGTCCTGACCTTATTCATACCCCGTTACATATATCTGTGTAAAGATGACCACATATATGCTCTGTTTGTTGTAATCGCAAGCCTGTCCTGTACTTATTAAAACTTTTTCACTGGGTTTATAACAGGATTAACACGATATATTGCACTAGTGACGGACGTAGAAAATAATTACCCTCCCGGACCACATGTGTTCACTGCCTCTCCTATACCATGCCTGTCATTCTTCGATTATCGGATTATCATTATCACTGTTGTGTCTTTAATCTTTTCCTAATTATTCCTTGTGTGAAATATACTGTACAGAGGGCTAATACAGTGAGCGGGTGATTATTGGTTAATTCCAACGCAACTATTTTTCGTCTAAACTATAAAGAGAAGAAGTTCATTTTCTATGAGATGATGATGTCAGCTTTATACTAGACCAACACGTTTAGTTGGGATTTTTTCAGTGCTATCTCACTGAAACAACAGCCCGCGGATCAACATGTCGCCCTATTCGGACACAATATCCGAGCCAACCAGTCTTTCCTCTTTCTCCTTAAGGGTTAGTACACAGTGACATGTGTAGTAAAAAGGTTATATTTTCTTGATTTTTAGGTGCGTATCTCAGCGTTGATTACATTTGTTAGGCTAGTTTGAGGAAAAATATAGAAATGATATCGCCATCACCATGTTCAAAATGATAAAACGAATGTAACCCATACAGTAGGAATCTGCTGAATGAGAATGGAATTTCACGATTGGAAAATTTAAAGAGAAAAGTGAAAAGAAAGG
>MJUT01063363.1:60110-84503 GCA_002080005.1 Gigantidas platifrons
AATTAAATATAACTCTTTTAAAAGAGAGACCGAGTCTTACTTTTAAAAGGTACGATCTCTTCTAGCTGTGATACACAGCTTAAAGCGATTAACCAAAGATTGAATAAAAAATATATATTTATGAAATATTATAAACAGACTGGTACAATCTAAAATTTCATCTTGCAAAAACTGCTGAGTTGTCCAAATAAATTTAGATTAAAATACAATTAATTAATATATCATAGATTCAACTATATCAAACATATTTCAAAATAAAGATTTCAAAAAGAAAAAGAAGTTGAATGATAATTTATGACATATTAAAGATAAGACAACTCAATTCTACTACACATGTAACACGTGCATTTACAATATACGTACATTGTCGGTAAGTATCAGATTTATTGTTACGAGCTTTAGAAACAGGTAGAAAAGCGAGTTCGAGCAAAATTCTACCAAACAATATACTTAGCCATACGAATTATTATTTTTTGTAGATATTTCTTTGTCTATATCTTCAACCCGCGTCATTTGTGTTCGTTTTCGTGATGTGTTACGCTTTCTTTAGTTTTTTTCTTCCTCCAGTGTAAATTGTACATGTTGATAATACATAATGAAATTATTGACCAAGATCGGCACCGAAAATCCTATCATCAATAAACCAGACATTGCTGTCAATGAACCAATCACGTAACCCCATTCAGTCACGGGTTACATGTCGCCATATCCAACGGTCGTCATGGTGATAATGGCCCACCAGAAACTATGTGGAATGCTAGTAAACGTTTTTCGGTCGTCTGCATAATAAATGCAAGACGAAAATATAAGCATTCCAACACAAAGAAACGCTATCATTAAAAACAGTTCTTGGAGACTCGCTTTCAATGTATAAATTAAAATCCACAATCCCGGAACATGTCGCACTAATCAAGATATTCGTAGTATCCTAGTAATTTTCAAAATGGTGATGGTGTTTGTTGAAGAACTGTTTACAAGTGTTGGGCCTATTGCGAGCATAATAAGATATATATAATCCGGCAAGAGTGAAGATAGTTCAATGAGGCTCATGATGGATCGCATGTATCTTAATCTGTTATGGATGAATGAAATTCTCAAAACATATTATAATGTAAAAACTACCATACAACACAGATCAATGACGTTCAACACCTGATGTAAAACTTGTACTCTTCGTTCCACGGTCGACGTTATTGTTGACTTCAATGTGACGTTGAACGATGATTTTACTTCATAAAGTATATCTGTCTTCTTACAGCTTGCATGACACTCAGCAAGGAATGAAATAATTGATACTGCTACCACACAGAGAGATACAATACCGTACACCTGTAAAAATAAAATAAAAAAGTATATTACACGATTGATAGCGCGGCTCGTGCATAACGCACATAGAGATATAAAGTTGTATAAATTTGCATCTGTATAAAAATAAGAAAACAATGGTGTATTACAGAATTGATAGTAAAGCCACCCAGAAATATATGTTTCAGCATATTCGTGTATTAGGAAGGTTCATGTCTTATTTACGTTACTTGTATGTGTGTGCATGTTGTGGTGTCCAATATGTTTTCACTATATGAATAAAACGATAGGTGTCTTTTAAAAATAGAAACTGCTTATCCTTTGCGAGACCCTGGCTTCACCACCGTTTTAATGACAAGCCTATCTGTTTTAACTTCCTTTGTTGCACTGTCCCATTTTTGCCTTGTATATAAACTTAATACCGAAGGGGCAATCAAAAATGGAAATTCCAGAGAAGTTGGCAGAATAGGCGAAGAAAAACCAACCAAAACACAGCACAATATCTTGTGTCTTGTGTCTCGTGTGCCCAAATTTTGCCAGTGTCTCTGGATTGACCATTCTGAATCGTCCCTTTTCGGTTTCTCTAACAGTTATTTTGAAACGCACATGTATAATTAAATAACATGGCAAATATACACACAGTGATATAATTTCTATATTAAAGGAAGAACGTGATAACCATACGCAAAGAATATAATTTTGTTTACTGATATAAAATAAAACAAATGTAATTATGTCAACACCGATATAGTAGCGTCCCAATAGGAAACAACTACGTTGAAGGCCGTAGTACAATTTGTGTGGATATTTCTACACGTAAATAAGTACATTAACTGTGTACAGAATAAAGACAACAGCACAAGATGATTTAGCTGAACAAACAAACAAAAAAATCAAATGAAGAAAACAAAAGAGAAAGTAACAACTTTAAATTTATTTTGTCTGGTTTTCTTCCATTTACGGCTTCTGATTACCCCGTTGGTATCTTCTAACTTTTAATCACAATTTTAATCGCCATGTATTATTCATGCAACGTGATTAACATGTATGTATATCACATGATTGCAATTTACTTAAATTACGTGACTAATATCTACTTATACCTTGTAACCTTAATTATTTACTCCACGTGACTGAAATATATGGATGGAAATAAAATAAATGGGGTTTCCAATTATATTGGCAATAAATCGACCAACATCACATTGTACAAAAATATTGAAATTATTACGAAATGAGGAATGAAAATGATATATAAATGACTAATATATAAAGCTAGTTTAACACCACCACCTGTTATTAAAGTGTCAATTCAAAAGCATCGGCTGTACGTATATTTCTTTTAGGGGGTCAATTTTGCTTCTATTTCAATGTTTTTTCTATTGGGTAAGTTGACATCAAGTTTATATACAGACAAATTGTCTTCTAGTTTATGCATGTACATAGATAAGTTTATCTCACGCTAGTGGAACAGGAACTGCCTACACTTCCGGAGCACCTGATTTCACCTCCGGTTTTTAGTGGCTTTCGTGTTACTCGATCTTTAGTTTTATATGTATGTTTTGTAGATCGTTGTTTGTACTTTTGTCCTTTTTTTGACATTGTGTTGTCTGTTCTTCGTCGATATACGGATTATAATTGCCCCATTGATATCATCAAACTCTTCTTCATAAATTCCTGTGGTTGGTTATGAATTTATATATTGTGTCAAAATATTTGTAAAAGTAGCCTCTGCCAAATGCGGTTGAAATTTCACCGACATTTTTTAGCGATATTATATACAATAAGCCTTTTTAGCATTCATTGATAATTTCTACCACTAAAGGAAAACTATTTTTAAATATGGTTTACTTATTGACAATATAAGCATAATCATGACTTGCTATATTTGACATTTTCATTTTGTAGATTTGAGATAGCAATATTAAGGTACTTCATAATTTGCTTTCAATATGTATGTTTTCCATGGTGATAAACGGATTCAAACATATATCATATCCTGACGCCACTTTCAATAATATTCGGTTATATTGTTTTATTGGTAGAGAAAACCATAGTACCCGGAGAAAACAAAATACCTTCCGCAAGTCACCGACAAACTTGACCGTATAATGTTGATCACACTTCGCCTGAGCGGGATTCGAAATAATAAAATTAGTAGTGATTGCATAGGAAGTTATAAATCCAACATTTATAAGATCAACACCATGACGATTCCTCTAAGAAAATCTCTGATTTGAGAAGAATATATTCCAAGTCATTGTCTGTTCCATT
The DNA here is from genome assembly GCA_002080005.1 of Gigantidas platifrons. Lineage (NCBI taxonomy): Eukaryota > Metazoa > Mollusca > Bivalvia > Mytilida > Modiolidae > Gigantidas > Gigantidas platifrons. Next base: position 63,690 of record MJUT01063363.1, read on the forward strand.
AATCTTGCTAGACCGTCTGGCATATTTTTCATTGTCATAAGGGAGATAACTCGTATTAAAAAGTTATAACAACATTTAATATTAGAATGAAATCGGGAAGGTGCAAAGGGTCTATTGTGGCATAATTTAGTAGACTGTCAACATATTTTATATATAATTTATATATACGGATTATGATTGCTCCTTTGGTATCTTCAGACTCTTCTTATATTTATGTTTGTTTTGTTTTTGCAAGTATTTATTCTTTCTGTACGAGTAAAATGTAAATATATACTGCACAATATTGGCCCAACTAATATATCCCACTTACTTTAAGCATATCAGGGTCCCTGTCAAAAACAATCTCCTTGCTGCGTCTGTAATACCTACTTAAGAAGGAAGGGTCTGCTAAAAAGCTTGCAGGTTGCTTTAGTAGCGTTCTAAAAGTTTCAAATTGTATACCTCCTATGTTGAAAATGTCAGTTTCAGAAGATATCCGGACATTAATTGACATTTTGCCTTTTTCGTTTTCATATTTGGCACCTTGCAGTAGCGCCATTAGCGAGCTGTGTTTGCGTGATGCGACTGAAAAACATTTCGTTGTAAAAGTGACACAAAGTAAAACTTTATATAATACGAAAAGGAATCATGAAATAATTCTGACTTGAAATTATACATATATTACCACGCTACATAACTTTAAATACAGACCGGATTATCTGGTATTGTATACTAAAATAGACATAATTAACTCATTAAAATGTACTTTAGGAAGATGACATTTTGTACACCTCTAGTCAAACGAGATTGACAAACATTAGCTAAAGGTATTATATATACAATGTATACAAATTATTTGTGTCCAACTAGTTGAATCAAAAACAGGTTCCCCTCGTGAAATGTTCATATTAATATCAAAATTGCAGGTTCAAGTTGCTTATTAAATTCAGATTAAATTGTAAAAGGAGGTTAAGATGGGATGTAGATAAAATATACGTTATTTTTACTCATGGACGCAGTCACGGGTTCAGTCAATGGACATGTATATTGAAAGAGTCAACAACATGTAAATTAAATCAGTCAATGTGAGCCAAATGTTGCAAATGCCTCTAGATTTTCCATTATTGATCGCCTCTTCTCTAACGTTTATTGAAATAGTCAATGAATGTTAAAGATGAACCAGTCAAGCGTTACGGTTAAGATGTTTAACACGATTTTCAACAATATTCCAGTTCTATAGTGGCGTCAATTTTATTGGTGGAGGAAGCCGGTGTACCCGAGGAAAACCACCGACCTGCCTCAAGACACTGACAAACTTTAGCACATAATGTTGTATCGATTACACTTCCTCATTAGCAGGATGCGAGCTCCCAAGTTTAAGAGCGGTACGCGATAGGCACTTATTTCCCAGTTAGGTGTAAATACAACTACCATATGATCACGACCACGATTTTCCCTGTGGTTTTAGTAGAATCTGAGCGAAAAGGAAAGAAACAAAAGACAACAATAGACAATATTAGCCTCTGTTAATCCGCCTACCTTTATGGTGCAATGTCTTTCTGTTGGCCTCAAGTGACAAATATCCTTGATTTAATCAACTGTCGGGTCAAATAAACAACATTAAATAAATCGTGTATGCATATTTATTTGAAAGCTAGACCTTTACATTAGTGACAGCCACTATCTGGTCATTTAGTCGTTGAGTCCAGAATTATCACTTTTTACACAAAAGTACGTAGATAAAAAAAACAATGCATATATTTAATGTTTAAATTTATGTATCAAATTATTATATTTGTGAAGTATTATATTGATAACCATATAGTTATATCCCTTTAAGCTTTCGTCTGGACCTCGTAATACATATATTCAATAAATAAAGATTTTAGTAAAATGATTACATGTTTTTTATGCTGAATATAAATACATCTTAAAATCATATGCACAAGAAAGCTATGCAGCTAGAAACAAACAGAATACCATATAAAGCGAGTACGAAATTGGCATGTACACATAAATCTCTTTGAATATACGGCGTATGAAACATTTCCAGAGAAATAAATAAACGTTAGAGAATACCGAAGAGGCAATCAAAAACGGACAATCAAGAGAAACTGGAAACTTAGGGAACACAAAAACTATTACAAAGAAAAAAAAAAACACAACACCATATGTGTTGAAACAACCAGAAATAACGTAAATAAGATAAATAAAACACGAACCATCCTACAATCAACTGGACGTAAAGACGAACTGAACATCGTTTTATGCGAATACCGTAACGGACATCACAACACGAAACTAAGAACATAAAAGTGGCATAAAGGCATAAACGCATCATGATACATCAAATAATCATATCATTACTATCTTCATCTTTTGCGAAATTTAGTTGGTCATTCATTCATTTTACCCACAAAGCATATACAATATTGTCAACGCCAATAACAACTAATTATGGTGGGCACTTCAACTCTGGCAAAACTATATGCATAGAGTTGAAACTCGTTTTTCTCTGTTTTATGAAATGGAAGGCACAGCCGGACTGTTCGGAACGTGTTGGTTTGTCTCAGAATAACACATTGTACAAACTAATACTTTTTTGGTAGGAATTGTTGTTGTGCTGGGGTGGGGGTTCATGATTACCGCTAGTAATGTGTTTTAAAGAAACATTCAATACGGTCAAATATTGAAATGTCCTTATGTTACTGGTGCTAGATGTCACGTGACTAGTGTATGGACATATTTCTTGGGTCAACATCATTTTGGTTTGCACAAGACTAGTTCAAGTATTATCACCAATTGAATTTCTGGGATGTACAAGGAACTCTAAAGACGTACATATATCTGTCTTTGTCTTCATGTATGGTTAGCTCTTGCAAATGCGCGCTATGTACTCCCGAAAGACTGCAAGACCATTCCACAAGGCAATAAAGAATATGCTTAGCTCAGAAAGTCATATATGTAAAGCAGTAGTTTCTGCCTATGCTATTTTACTTAACCACAAAAGTGACTGCATGTACATAAAACAATCTTGAACAGACAATAAGATTGATTGATTGATTTTTGGTGCTTAACGCCACTTTCAACAATATTTCAGCTATATCATGGCGACCAGTTTTAGTGGTGGAGGAAGCCGGAGTACCCGGAGAGAACCACCGACCATGGGCAAGCAACTGGTAAACTTTATCACTTGCGGTTGCGAGTCGAGTGCACCCTTTTTTGTAATTTACAAAGCCGGGCGCGAACCCACGCCGTATTGGTGATAGGCTTGTATGAGTTGTTAGATCCAGCGACCTAACTCATTGAGCCACCCGGGCCCCAGACAGACAATAAGACAGTCCGTAATTATTATCAATGCCATTCCTGGATAAGTTACATACTTTATCTTAACCAAATGGTTCTTTATTTTGGTATTTTCATAAGTTTGGTTTTTTCAACATGAAGTGATTGGTTCATTTAACGAGTGTCATGCAAATATGTATCTATGCAGTTCACATATATTTAATTGCATAATATTATTATTTATCAATTTGCAAACGTTATTTCGCCTTAAATTTAAAGCGTTCCTGCAAATTGGACATCGTGGGTCTCGTTTTCAAAACCTACTGGACTAGAAACTATCAAGTCTTATTAAACCTCTCTTTTTTAATCTAAAATTACACATGTGCGAATCAAAATTCCTACATTCATTTCATTTAAATTGTAGTACGTAGTTACAACGTAAAAATAGACATATTGAAACAATTGTGATATGCTGTATTCCGTGGCGGCGGTCTATAGCTGTTATCCTTTGTTTATCTTCAAGTGTCAAGCTTTAGTATTTAAAAAAAAAATTGAACAAGTTATTCCGAGGAGAACATTTATTAGTGATTTTCCTTTGCTTATGTTCAAGGCTCAAACAATAATAATTACCCAAATTTTACCAAGTTGAACACTTTCAAGTTTATCTTGAAATTAGAACAAATAAAAAAATACACTCACTGACCTTGTCAGTCCACTTATAAATAAGCCTAACAAATTATGTCTTATGGATGAATATGGTTGAATACACCCAGTGTGGGTGTAGGGACAAGTTCAAGTTTAATATGATATATTTAAATGTATGTTACCGTACCATAACGTTATAACATTCGTCATGATAAAAATAGATGTATATATAATGTAGCACTATACAAAAATTATTTCAAATCTGTAATGCCTTTCAAACATGGATAATGGTTGTTTAAATCTTACATGTCATTAGAGCTTATATATAAGGATTTTATAACAAACGACACATTTATAGACTTTGGAGAAAGAGTCATCGATCAGTAAATGTAATTAAACAGATTCTAATTACCCCTTTGGTATCATCAGAGTCTTATTTCTATCATAAATGTACTTAAAACTAAAAACAACTCATTCAACTATAATTATGAAATTGTTAAAACGCAAAGTGTATTCTCATTTAGAAAACGGCACATTATCAATAATAAAAAAAAAATACAAACTGCCCAGATTTAACATTTATCAGCATCTCAACTACATGTTATTGTTGATTCCTTGTCATTTGATTGGTTTCCTCAATTTAAATTCCCGACAAAAAATGATTATATAGTAATGTTTTTCCCGGGAAATCTGCTATACCGACTTTTTCTACTTCATTAGCAGTCCTATCTAGCTTTCTCTCTTATTACTTTCTACATGGTTACACATTTATCAATAGTTTGCGGGGTTTTTTTTTTGGCATCTCACATATTTCTAAAAATGTAATACACATGTATATTCCTTGAAATGTTTTATGTTTATTAATCTAGACGGGTTTAAATAAATGTGCAATAGCGCATTCAATAGATTTTAGCGCATTAGATATGATATGTGATATTTGTGCGCATTTGACATGTTTTACGCATAAACTAAAATATCAATGTCCCTAAAGTTTAAGGTAACCTTTCCAATTTTGGCTAAATTAATCAGTTATGAGCGTAGCTATTGGAGATTATTCCAGATACGTGAAAAGTTTGAAGATATTAAAGTAGTAATCAATAAGCCGTAAATAGAAGGACAACAAGAAGAAGAACAGAAAACATAAAGACAACAAGAAGAAGGACAGACAACATAAAGAAAACAAGAAGATGGACAGACAACATAAGGACAACAAGAAGGACAGAAGGGCAGACAACATAAAGACAAGAAGAAAAAGAACAGACAACATAAAGACAACAAGAAGGACAGAAGGACAGAAAACATAAAGACGACAAGAAGAAAGACAGAAGGGCAGACAACATAAAGACAACAAGAAGGACAGAAGGGCAGACAACATAAAGACAAGAAGAAGAAGAACAGACAACATAAAGACGACAAGAAGAAAGACAGAAGGGCAGACAACATAAAGACAACAAAAAGGACAGACAACATCAAGACAATGAGAAGGACAGAAGGGCAGACAATAGAAAACCTAAAAGAAGGACAGAAGGACAGACAACATAAAGACAATAAGAAGGATAGACAACATAAGACAACAAGGACAGAATGGCAGACACCATAAAGAACATAAGTAGGACAGAAGGACAGACAACATAAAGGCAACAAGAAGGACAGAAGAACAGACAAAATAAAGACAATAAGGACAGAAGGGCAGACAACATAAAGACAACAAGGAGAAGGACAGCAGGACAGACAACATAAAGACAACAAGAAGAAGGACATAAGGACAGACAACATATAGACAAAAATAAGGACAGACAACATACAGACAACAATAAGAATGAGAGAATGGCAGACAACATAAATACAACAAGAAGAACAGACAACATAAAGACAACACGAATACGGACAGACAACATAAACACAACAACAAGAAAGAGAAAAGGACAGACAACATAAAGACAACAAGAAGGACATAAGAACAGACAACATAAAGATAAAAAGAAGGACATACTACATAAAGACAACAAGAAGACGGACAGACAATATAAAGACAACAAGAAGGGCATACAACATAAATACAACAAGAAGGACAGAAGGACAGGCAACATAAAGATAAAAGGAAGGACAGGCAACATAAAGACAACAAGAAGAAGGACAGACAACATAAAGACAACAAGAAGGACAGACAACATAAATACAACAAGAAGACGGACAGACAATATAAAGACAACAAGGACAGAAGGACAGACAACATAAAGACAACAAAAAAGGACAGACAACATAATGACAACAACAAGAAGGACAGACAACATAAAGACAACAATGACAGAAGGACAGATAACATACAGACAAAACAAGATTTTATGGCTAGGTCAGCAATTTGTTTTCTTTGTTTTCTTTTTTCACTTTTTCACTTGTGCTTCTTTCTTTCTTCTTATCAGTGTCAAAATTGTAAATGTCTATTGTTTGTGTCTTGTTTTGGTGTCATTAATTCATGTGTATATTTTGTAAGGAGAGGACTTCATATAAGTTGGTATAACTTGCTGTCCAATCCTATTGTTTATGTACAATACAATATTATTAAACTAAACTAAACAGAAAACAAAAAGGACAGACAACAAGAAGAATATAATGACAAGCAATGATCTACAAACCATTAAACAGAATAATAAAGATCGAGCAACACGAATCCTACATAAAACGGGATGTTCCGTAATGGTAAGCAGGTCCTGCTCCACGTGTGGCACATGTCGTGTTACTCTTGTTACAAGTCATGAATGAAAAAAAGATAGGATTGTGATTTCGACAAACAGGGTATATTCGTAGTCATTTGTGACACAGATATTCCGTAACGGTCAACAAGGTTATGGATATCTACTGCCTTATCTTTTTTTTATTTGATTAAAATCTGTAATTAATGCAAACATAAAAATGTTAATAATATTCACAAGTGATTAATCATTTCTTGTTTAAGCATTGAAAGTTTAGTACCACTCCTTGAATGTCGATACAAAATAATGAAAAAATAACCCACGAAAGCCACTCAGCTAATTTCCAAAGGTGTCTTTTTAGAAAATAAATCAGCCTGAAGTGAGTCTTTAATAACCAATAATTTACATGAGAGGGGATGAGGGATTACTTAGTTTCAATTAGAAAGAAATGATAGAGATGCAAATGAAAGGACAAACTATCAATCTTGACACTTAGACACTAATTAAAGTAAAGGAAGCGTTTTAGTGCTCTAACCGGCAAAATAGTATTAAAATAATAAACACAAATTACAGACGACACCACTTTTTGTTGTTGTAGCTCGATGGAATATATAAAATGACATTTTTTAAGATCTGTAGTTCAGCGATGGATTTGATCGAAACGTGATGTTAAAAAAAGGATTGTTTTTTTATGATCTTCGTAATTTTTAAAAGTTGTGATTGATCAATTCCTGTCGCATGTATCAATTTAATAAATACGTAAAAACTATGGTTTGCTATACAAGCTATTAATAGACCATACATTAATCAAAAATAGTATAAAATCTAACATAAAATAAATCATAAAATCGAACAATCAAAATAAAACATTCTTTCGCGCATGTGTCTTAAAAGGGTCAAACTATTTGACACACAATAATGTTTACTGTAAGTGTATGTGAATTATTGTGACATTTCATATTTCATTTCAAATGAAATGATAGTATAAGTATGTCTGTGGTGTGTGGAAAATGTCTCAAACTCCTAGAAACTTGCGGCTGCAGTGATCACAATTTCAGTCAAGTCCAGTAAAGGTATTGTCGCTGAAAGAGGATAGAAATATTTACTTAAATGGCAATCGTTTCCTTGTGCGAGTTTCGTCCATATCATATGTTATACTTCAGTTCGTACACACACTAAACAAACTTTAAGAACTAAAAAGGGGCCGTCGTGGTCGTGATCGTATGGTAGTTGGATTTACAACTAACTGTGCAATCAGTGTATATAACCAAGTTGTGCGTTCGAACCCCATTCCCGTCCATGGCGAGGTGTACTCGATACAGCATTATGTGATAAAGCTTTCCCGTGACTTGCGACAGGTTGGACGTTTTCTCCCGTTTCCTCTACCAATAAATCTGACCGTCACCATATAACTGAAATATTGTTGAAAGTGGCGTTAAACACCATAAACCTAAACATAAAACTGAAATGCCTGCTCCCCTCCAGAGACAAAAATGTACATGTGAATGTCAGCTATCAAATATATAAATAATTACATCTAAGATTGTCGTTTCGTTTAACACATTTTTAAGCAAAACAACAAACGTCCTAATTTACTATAATTAATCTTTTTCTACAAAAATGTATCTGCTCCTTGGGACAATAAAGCTACATGTGTGATAGGCTAACACGTGTGTTGATAATCTATTTAATCACAACCGAATAATTGTATATTATTGTATATTAAAAATATGGTGTCATCATTAATGGGGTGCTATGCTTTATCCCCCACGCCATAATTTTTCTATTTCTCAAAAGAAATATTATATTATGTTTTTTACATGACAAATCGGTAATGTTTCTTCATATTGTACCAAGATTTCTTGCTAGAAACTGCAGTATAATATTATTCTTTTTTATACCTTTCAAATGAGCATCTTTTTTTCATTATAAATTCTTGCGACGGAATTAAAAAAAAAATACCTTAGCCAAACCCATTAAAATTAAATGGTAGGTCTAAAGCGTAGTGTTTATCCACTCCGGAGTACAACCCTTCGGAAAGAAGCGCTGACTTGTTGTTGGTGATGACATAACTACACCTTTCAATCTTAGGGCGGGAGAGAAATGAATACCTTCCTTGTGTTGGCGGACGAAAGCAAGTCTCGTTGCACGTAAAAGACAACATGCAACAGTTCCTTGAGAACAACAGTGCATTAGGGGTGGTCGTTACATTGCTTAAAGGGGTGGATGGGAGTGTGTCTTCTGTTATAGCCAGACACATCCATTATATATTCTGTGTTCCGTGGAAATCTAAACATCATTAAAAAGAACAATCACAGTGCTCCATTTGTGTGGTATATTTTTGTGGTATATTTTTGTGGTATATTTTTTGTGGTATATTTTGTGTGATATATGTTTTGTTGTATTATTTTTGTTGTTATATTGTTTTAGGTATATTTTTGCTGTGCATCTTTTGTGGTATATTTTTTTGTGGTATATTTTTAGGTATATTTTTAGGTATATTTTTTTGTTGTATATTTTTTAGGTATATTTTTTGTTGTATATTTTTTGTGGTATATTTTTGTTGTATATTTTTTGTGGTATATTTTTTGTAAGCTTGTTCTCGTCATGATATTAACTGCATTAGTGCTAGAGTAATCAATTGTTCACATTGCATGTATATTTTATTTAGAAAAGAAATTCATGGAAGCCATAATTTGTTCGCAGTTTTAACATGGGTTGGCATGATATTTGTATTTTCATCCCGAGCGGGGCCGTGGGCTTTACCAATAATCTACTGGCCATGTTCAAATTCTCAGCTTACTATGGCTTCACGATTTATTTCGATTCTAATATGTCTAATAGTACAAATTCTGTAGTACACTCTGAATGACTGCAATTTATTCTTACGGATGTGGACAAGGTCGCCAACAAGATATGATACACTGTTGGCTGTCTATTCCAATCACAATGGTTGGTCCTAAAGAAGTTCGGTTCGGACAGGTGTCGCTGTACATATGCATGCACAATAATGCAGTATGTAACAATAGCATTAGAACCCGTAAAAATAGTTAAACCCCTCCACTTTTGTAAGTGTCTGTACCAAATTTTAGCAAGTCAGAAAAGTGAGCGGTCATGCATTTGTGTGTTAGGGGTATCGGTGGTGCATCTTTCTGTGATTTTGTTATTGTATTTTGAAACTGTTCTGACAGTATGGCATTGTGTGTGTGTTTTTCTCCTTTCGCTATTGGATTGGGGAACTGTTCTGACAGTGTGGTATTTTGTGTTGGTTTTTTGGTGTTTTTTTTGTTATTTCTCTAATGGATTGGGGAACTGTTCTGACAGTGTGGTATTTTGTGTGTTTTTTTCATTTCTCTATTGGATTGAGGAACTGTTCTGACAGTGTGATATTGTGTGTTTTCAATTTTATTATCAAATATACCACAATATCAAACAATTAGAGGTTCCCAGAAGATGTTAGTTAATCAAGAATGTGTACTTGTATTAAAACAAATTAATATCATTGATATTTTGAAATTCATTACAATGGACAGATTAGATGTTTATATGTTTGAAATGGAAACAATATTCTAGTACGAAATATATCCACATGTTATGTCAGGCTCTGCAAATACACGCTATTTATGCGAAACAAGTGCCATATTCCTTTTGAATAGTTTTTGTGATGAATGGATAGTATATTTCACTGAGCTGGAATACATGTAATTTAGAATTCCGAACGTCATTTTCCTATTAAATCATAAGTCTGATCGTCCTCTGGAATGGTCGCCTCTTCATAATGAGCACATGTAACAACAAAAGGGTTATATATTTAGCAATTAAATTTGTTTAACTGTTTGCTTTAATGTTATCACGTTTAGATTAAGAGATGAGTTATAATCTGTTAAAACTGAATCAAGATAAGTCCGAGTTGATTGTTTTTGCACCTAAACATCGGGTAAAGGACTTTTCTGATTGTCGTCTTTCTTTCGAAGGAACCGTTGTAAGTGATGTTTCATGTATCAGAAATCTGGGTGTATCTTTCGATAAAACACTCAGTATGGAGAAACAGGTCAGTGCCACTTCAACATTGTGCGTTTATCAAATTAGAAACATTGGACGCATTGGTCAGTTCTCGGTTAGACTACGGAAATTCGATGTTGTATGGACTACCCGCTACTATAACGAACATGTTACAACGTTTTCAGAATATCGCAGCATGTTTGATATGAAGAACTAAGAAGCACCAATATATAACTCCAATTCACGTTGGCTTACTGTGCACTATTGCTGTCAATATAGACTTGTGATGTACGTTATTAAATCGCTACACGACAGATCACCCGTCTATTTACAGGAATTAGTTACCGTCTATCAACCAACACGTGCATTGCGATAAGATAACTGTGCATTAATTAAACCGCCTCGTATACGAACCAAGAATTATCGCAAGAGACATTTTGACAAAGCAACTGCAACACTCTGGAATATCCTACCTGGTCAATTGAGGAATGAACAATCGCTTTCTTGCTTTAAGACAAATGTCAAAACACATCTTGTTAGACTTGCATATTAATTCTTGACTGTTTAAACCATATCTGTTTGTTACTGATTATTGCGTATTTTTATGTATTTTTGTTTCTATTTTTACTAGATCTGAATTTTTATCATGTATTAATCAATGCTAAACCCTTCTTTTAGTCCACAAAATTGTTTTATGTGTATGATTTATTTTCTAATCAAGCTCCTAGTATTTTCTTTTAATATTTTTTATCTTTTGAATTCACTTCTACTGCTTTATGTGTGTATTTTAATTTGTAAATATTCAATTTTCATGGCTGTGTTAAACCCCACTTTTATTAGACACCATTTTCTGAATTTTTACTTTTAGTCATCGTTTTTCCTTTTGCAAAATTTATATGTAGTATTGTACATTTATCTGCGAATAGTGTTATTCTGTATATTGCTTTTTGTTTTTGTTTTTTTTGTAATTTGAGTTTTAATGTAAAGCGCTTTGAGTAATTTTAATATTAGATAATACGCTATATAAAAACTATGTAATAATTTTCTCAATTCTCGTTCTAATATTTCATCGAATTTGACTTATTGACTTGTAACAGCTAGTAACACGATGGATGGTACACATTTAGAGATAGAGTGATGGTGCTTAACGCCACATTCAAATATATTTCAGCTCTATCGTGTCGGTCAGTTTTATTGATGGAGGAAACCGGATTATTTGAAGAAAACCACCGACCTGTCGCAAGTCGCTAACAAACTTTATCACATAATGTTGTGCGGCTCTTACAAGTCGAGCAGGAGCTGATTATCTGTCTGGAATGCCTGATTTCACCTCGGTTGTCAGTGGAATTCGTGTTGTTCGACTTTGTTAGTACCAATACCGTTCCCTGCATTTGAACTATGTAGGATTGTGGCGGATTATTCATATATGGATTTCAAGGAAGGTATCTCTGTTTTCTGATTACGCCATTATTACCATTGAACACTCTGTTTGGTATCTGCTGATTACCCTTTGGTATCTTCTGATTACGTCTTTGGTATCTTCAGATCACTCTTCTGATATCTTCTGATTGACCATTTGGGATCGTCTGATTACCCCTTTGGTATTTTCTGATTAACTCTTTGGTATCGTCTGGTAATGCATTTGGTATCTTCTGATTACGACTTTGGTATCTTCTGATTACACCCTTGATATCATTTGATCACTCCATTGGTATCTTCAGATCACTCCGTTGGTATTTTCAGATCACTCCTCTGGTATCTTCTGACTACGCCTTCGGTATCTCATGATAACGCCTTTGGTATCTTCTGACCACTCCGCTGGTATCTTCTGATTGCCCATTTGGTATCTTCTGAAAACCCATTTGGTATTTTCTTATTCCCTCTTCTGTTTTGATTACCCCTTGGTATCTTCTGATTACCACCTTTGCTATCTTCTGATAAACTCTTTGTTATCGTCTAATTAAGCCCTTGCTATTTTCAAACGTTTTGTGTGGTGGTCATTGAGATTGCCGATCATTTGATATTTGCTTACCAAGTCATAAACTTGAATTACCAAGATATGATAATATGAGAAATATAATTAAAATCGATGGTTTTCACCGATTTACCCAACACATTCATAGGATATAGCTGGGATATAATTTGTCGTGAATCTTTACAATAATTATAATACATTGAAAAAATTGTTGAATTTAAGCAAATACGTTTGTGTGTTGTTGTATACACTAACATTGTCAAGGAAAATATATCTCTTTCTTATTAGTTGTTGAACATATGCGGAATATTAAAATGATAACGAAGCTGTCAGATTACCTCATTGTAGCAAATACTAAAACTGTATTCTACTTAAGCATATTTTATTTGCCAATTAAATAGACAAAATTTATAAGAAACAAGTAAAGCAAACTGATGAAGTATTATCCAAATTACAAGTTGCTACATTGAATAAGTGCTTAAAAGGCATGCAATTACTATATATAGCACTAATAACGAATCAATGATGAATATTCAAAAACAGAAGGAAAATAAAAATAAGATGGATTCATATGATGTGCATGTCACCCAATTCAAGTCCAGTTATACGATAAGGAATATGTTTGAACATTTAATATAATCAAAAACATGTTTAAATATAATACAATTTTCATCATAAATTAAATGTACATTACCACATGTCACAAATTTGATATCTAGAATATAGAAGGTTGTGACCATGTTGATTGAAAGTATATTGGACATTCCAAAAAGATATGTTTTAAATTTTGAAGGGCAGCACCACATCGACCAGATGGGCAGATACAATTCCTACTCGAAATAAATCATAATTTTAAAAACGGGGCTGAACTTCTTAGCTGGGTTAAACTAATATTATTCTATTTTAATCTATATGATAGATTTTGATTAGATTAAATTAGGCATGTAATAATAGGATAATTAAGATGTTTTGCCACTGGTGAACCACGGTTTGTCATTATATCTTACAGCAGTTGTCTTGGTTGGAACACACCTCTTGCCAGTTGGAGAAATGAGTTGAAAAATTGATTACACATGTCATCGACATACTCAAATTGGCAGAGGAGGGTTCTACAGTCAACTATTTCTAGTTTTTCGATAAATATTTGTTCATAAACTTTATCAAATAGCAAGACTTCCCTTTTGAAAGAACCAACTATACTCTTTGGACATCGTAAAAAAAGGCACATAGGCATCACGATCACTAATTTCTGATGGTATTTTTAAAACATTAGCATAGATATAATTCATATTACCAGTAATAATAGAAGGATCAAGTAAAGTATTACTATGATTTGTAATTTGTGTGGGTTTACTAATAACATTGAATAAGTTTTACAACATCATAGTATCTATTAATAGATTATTATTAGCTATAAATAAGTCGGAATTAAAATCACCAAAAATCACAATATTATCGTTTACCTGGTAACCCATCCCTATTGCAACAAGGATAAGACAAGAGCCGAACAATGTAAGTCGGTTAGTATAATGTGTTGATATGATTCTGCCCGAAATTTCCCAGTTCATACAGATACCTTTTCTTAGTATTAAACAGTCCGATGGCCGCCCTGTAATCCTCTATGTTATTACCCATTTGGATTTAGCATTTCAGGGATAAAATCAGTACGATCATTTTTACATTTCGATATTGTTTGATCACAAACATCTATGAATCCACTTGAAAAAAAGGGAACATGTATGCATAATACAAATTAAATATATGTACAAGTACTCACAATGGTATGAATGAGACGATACTAGCATATCGAGAAATTTTGCTTCAGAAGTCAAACGGCATATTTATTTACGGTCCATGATTAATATCCAAAAAAATATTTTTAGTACACCTTGTTTATGAACATGTATATGGATTAAATTTTGTAATTTTTTAGTTCATTAGACATAATAATTTTTTTGGGGGGGGGGGGGGGGGGGGGGATTTCAGCAAGTCAAACCAAAATGTCTGTAATCTAAAGTATATGTATGCTTTCTATAATGATAAGGTAACAGCCGTTCACACTAAAACATATATAATAATATTTAAAACTATAGAACTCGCACAAAAAACCCACAATAATTATTTCATAAAAGAAAAAGTCATTCAACAAAGCAAAATTATTTGATATATAATGTGTAAAATACATATTAAGAATGTTATGTCTAGTTGATTTTACAAGGGTTAGACACAAATAAAAACAATCTTATATTTTCTCTGGCTTTTCTGCAGCTGAGATCCGATCTAAATTTGTATGGTACCATTATGAGAATATGTAAGCCATTCAAGAATGTATTCTTTACCTGATAATCATATTTAACAATCGAAAGAAACAACATGTTTGTCTGCTGCAAACCGTTAATAATAAGGTCTGAAAGTTTTCTACAACAAATACTGTCAATAAAAGGGGAACTATTTTTTTATAAATAAATGTAAAACCGAAGAGTAACAATAATTCATATTAATAAACCAACATAAGAATATGTCAATAATGCAATGTACATTATTCGAATATATAAAGATTTTAATATTAACAAATGTCTCGAATTCCCTTTTGGAAGCTTGAAAGGTAATATTTTTGAGAAGGTCTTTGTGTTTTACAAACCGGTTATAAAATTGGGAATATTTGATTGGACAGAGTATACAATTGTAGAGGGACATATGAAGGTATGACAAGATATTGACAATTTGAACACAATACCAATATTTCAATTCTCACCAAATAAAAATGAACATACACATTATGAAATTCTAAACAAATATGTTATAATATTAGAGATGGATTCAAAACTATTAAAAGTTGCGAATCAAAAATTCACTTAGAATACAATATTCTTGTATTTGATGATGTAATCATTTTACCCATTGGGGCTTTAAAGTTCGTGATCTTGAGAAAATCCTCAAATATTTTAGCACTATATTTTAATGTTTGTAAGCAACCTTCTAGTTTGCCCTCTTGAGAAAAACCACAACAAAATTATTTTAACACGTGATTTGTTAATTTATTCCGATTTGATCACGGAATAGTTTTTTTTTTGGAACCATCAAAGCAAGCAATAGGGTTAAATTATTGATATTATAATTGGCTTTAGAAATATACTGTTAAAGTTATCTTAGTTGTCTCTCAATATAGCAAATTAAAGATCTATATTTGATTTTTGAGAATAAAAATAATCGGATCTATATATATCGCAATGTCCAGACTATATACTAAATACATTTCTGCTGCAACCACTAATGCAAGTAAGACTTTAAGAGTATAATAACAAGAGACAACATCAAAGTCACATGCATTATCAAACTTCAATATATCATTAAAACAACATGATTAAAAAACAAACTATGGAAGATATATAAACAAAATAGTTCAATTCTCACTAAATACAAAAGTGATGACATTGTAAACATATATATATTATAATATTACAGATGTATTCCAAACAATTAAAAGTTGAGAATCAGAAATTCTCTTTGCATAAATTATTCTTGTGTTTGATGTTGTAAACATTTTACCCACCACTATGTTTCAATGTAGACAAAAACAAAAGTGAATGAATAATAAACATATAGCTGATAAATTATAAATATAAGCTGATAAATTATAAAGATATAGCTGATAAATTAATATCGTACAAATCAACCATTCAGGTGATTCAAGCATGTGAAAAAATAAAATTTATACCACAGATTTGAGCATTAAAATTTGTAATCTTGAGAAACTCCCTGAAACATATGATATATTTTTAAGAATCTATAGCGATACTACTAGGGTGAATATGTTCTTTCTTTTCTTTTTTTAATCATTATTATTCTACAAATTTCAGGGTTAAAATTGTTAATACTATTATTGATCCTAAAATGTAATGCTATTTTTTAATTGTTAGTCATATATTTTGTTCACATATATGTTATCCAAAGGAGTCCAATATAAAGCACATATATATTGAAAAGGTAGACAAAAACAAATATGTTTATACTATGTCAGCAATATAAATGTCTTAGAGAAGTAAATACAACACAATATACATGCATTAGTGGAAAATGTTATGGATCCTCATTGTCACTTGACTGGAAAGGTATGTGTTTTTGGTTAGACCTCTCAAAGCTCATAATGTCATCAAAACTGTTAACTGTTTGTTGTCTGCTTGTTTCAGTCTGTTTAGCATAAATTCTACCATCAAATGTCCAGTATGTATAAATTTGTTTAGAGTGTTTTAGTTGAGAGAGTTTGTCAACCAGCTCGGTCTTGTACTTAGCGAGATTCTCAGTTATAAAAATACCATCTGGATTACCTTTGAGAGCGTTCTTGTTGGCATAGACACGGTTTCTTATTCGATATGATAAGAACCTGACAATTATTTGAGACTTGCCATTTTTCGCTTTCCCCATTACATGTGATCGTCCAATGTCATGTATGTTAATATCTAAACCAAGTTTTGTGTTGCAGACTTGGAGAATAAGTTTATCAGTATCTACTGGGTGCACAATTCTTCCCCTCTCATCAACAGGAACCTGTATATTGTGAAACCTGAGACTCGTTCTCCTGGAATATTGTTCATGACTCTCAAATCGAATTTCAAGTCTTGACACTTTATTGTACAGATCATTTATTTCAGAATATTGTTCTTTAATTGTACGCTCTTGTTCTGCTGTTTTACGTTCAAGTTTTGACATTTTATCACTTTGTTCAGCTAATTTATTTGTTTGAACAGTGATTGTCCCTTCATGATCAGCAATTGTTTGCTTTTGTTTATTGATAGTTTCAATCAGGGCTTTAATATGACTGTCTATGCATGACTGGATGCTTGAAACAATGGAGGCTCCCATCCCTGAATAAACTGCATCATAATTATCAGCTGACGTTGGAACGACTGTAAACAGAAATACATGTCTGTGTATTACATTTAATGAAATCAAGTACAACATTTAGTAAGACAAATAGCCTTTAAACAAAAGAAGGAAGACCACAGTGTTGGAACAAAAGACGGAAGACCACATTGTTGTGACAAATGAAGGAAGACCACATTGTTGAAACAAACGAAGGAAAACTACATTGTTGGAAGAAAAGAAGGAAGACCACATTGTTGGAACAAAAGAAGGAAGCCACAATGTTGTAGCAAAAGAAGGAAGACCACAATGTTGAAACAAACGAAGGAAAACTACATTGTTGGAAGAAAAGAAGGAAGACCACATTGTTGGAACAAAAGAAGGAAGACCACAATGTTGTAACAAAAGAGGGCAGACCACATTTTTGGAAAAAAAGAAGGAAGACAACGATGTTGTAGCAAAAGAAGGAAGAACACAATGTTGGAACAAAAGCAGGAAGACCACATTGTTGCAACAAAAGAAGGAAGACCACATTGTTGGAACAAATGAAGGAAGACCACAAAGTTGTAACAAAAGAAGGTAGACCACAGTGTTGGAACACAAGATTTGATTTTTTATTTTTGGTGTTTTAACGCCACTTTCAACAATATTTCAGCTATATCATGGCGACAAGTTTTAGTGGTGGAGGAAGCCGGAGTACCCGGAGAGAACCACCAACCATAGGCAAGTAACTGGTAAACTTTATCACTTGCGGCTGCGAGTCGAATGCACCTTTTTGTAATTTACAAAGCGGGCGCGAACCCACGTCGTATTGGTGATATGTTTCTATCAGTTTCTAGATCAAGCGACCTAACTCATTGAGCCATCCGAGCCCCCTGTAAGTTTGATGGTTCCCTGCCGTGAACAACATATGTTTGATGTGTCCATACTGCTAACAGCGGAAGTTTGTTGGTCAATACTGTAAAAAGTGTAGGTTTTTGGGTCCCTACCTAAACAACATAAGCTTGATGTGTCCATTCTGTAAACAGCGAAAGCTTGTTTATCAAAACTGCAAAAAATTATGGGAGACAACTCTATTTTCATATATATCTTCTCAAATATATGGTCATCTGTGCGTTTGAAAATTCCTCCTGAAATCCAGGCTTCTTGGAAACACAGATTGTTTACATTATATATGACTCATTTTCTTTTACATTTTTATAACTTTGCTCCTTGTCTTTTCATATCTTATTGCTGCTAATAAAAGTGTGTTATTATTATATGCTTGTGCCTACAAAATATCTATCAAAAACTTGTCGCAATGATATAGCTGAAATATTGTTGATAGTGGCGTTAAACACCACAAATCAGATCAAATCAAATCAAACTTACGCTGATATTAAACCTATGCTCTCTACAATATTTACATATCGATCTTATGTTGTTTACGGAATGGAACCATCAAGATTACATTGCTAACAGTATGGACGCATGCAACTTAAATTGCTTACAGTATGGACCCATCAAACTTATGCTCTTTACAGAATGGACACATCAAACTTAATTTGTTTACAGAATGGACACATCAAACTTATGTTGTTTAAGGAATGGACCCATCAAACTTAAATGGCTTACAGTATGGAGACATCGAACGTATGATGTTTACAGTATGGGCATCTGTTTATATCATAAACCCAGTACACTTACGTTGTTGACAGTATGGCCCTATCCAACCTTTTCTACAACCAGATAAACATAAACCAGACACAACATTACAAATGCTATTTTATACAGTTGTCAGAAAAATGTTGTTTACAGTCCTGTCCATACGTCCCATCAACACAAGTTACAATCAAATCATTTAAAATCATCAAATAATAAGTTGGTAGATGGTGACAAATGCAAGATAATAAACAAATGTACGTGTGCTTTGCTTATGAAATTACCTGTTTTGACTTATATTTGTATCGAACACATTATTTAGCTCATCCTTAAAAAAAATAATATATCTACTTTCCTTTGTTTTTGATTTGAAATATAGGCTTTATAAAATAGAAAAAAAAATATCACATCAAAATAGGCCTGGTCATATATTATGTAGCCAAAGCAAGAGTTCCCAGGTTAAAGCATGCTTTCCTAAATAAAGATGGGTGGTCATTTTTCTTACCTCTTGCCATTATTTTTTGTTATATTTACAATCAAAGTAAGTGTTTGTAATTTTCATTTTCTTTACACACCTGAAATTCACTATCATTTACTATTCTCCATTGTTTTAGCATATCTTTACATGGTAACATAAAATGAAAAAGTTTCCATTTAAAGATTTTTTAAAATTTATTTAACTATAAATAATTAAAAGTGAAAATTAAAGTTTGTTTTATACATGTCAAAGTATACATTTTGTCCTTCTTTAAAAATGTTTTCTCCATTTAGTGTAAACTCTTGGTTTTTCTTTTAATTCAGATTTTAATAATAATGTATACACCGCTTTGTTTTTTTTATTTGTAAATTTTGGATCTGATTTTTTGCTAGTTTAGCATAATTTTTGGAATTACTTGAGTTTTTATTGCATCTTGTGTTATCAGAATCTGTTTCCATTGTTTTGGGATGTTTTTTTTTGTCAAAATATTCTGTTCAGATATCCAGATGTGTTGAGTCTTAATTTGGCTATTGTTTCATATTCTGAAATACCACCATAGTCAACTAAAATATCATTAATAAAAATAATTCCACTTTTTATCCAATTATCTTTTATTAAGCATTAGCCTTTATATGTTAAGGTAAAAGGTAAAATTCATTTAGGACAGATACCAACTAAATCTAGTGTAGTTTAAAAATATACAAATATAAAATTATATAAAACAATGTATCAAGGTTAAAATGAACTTTAAGTTGATATCCTTCCAAGGATAACCCATTAAAGCGTTTCCGCTTATTTCCAATGGGGTCCTTTAGTGTATATCACTTGTTTAATAAAATAAAAAAAAATGAGTTAAGAGGTCACATGGCACAATTTTAGTTGATAATATTTTAAAAGATATGGCTGTAATTAATTTTTAAGATGTTGTTTTATTACTGTTTTGAAAGCGTTATGGTCTTTTATTGATTTTATGTTATTTGGAAGCGAGTTCCAATCTTTAATAGCATTAAAGAAAAAAGTTGAAGAGTCCACACCTTTGATTTTTGGAACAACGAAGTTGAATTGGCTTGATCTAGTGTTATATTCATGATTTTCACTAACTTTTATAAAATTATCTTTTAAATACGTTGGACATTTGTTGTTATAGATTTTATGTGCATGTCCTAATCTTAATTGCTTTACCCTATTCTCAATATTAAGAAATCCAACACTTGATAGTTCTGGTTGGCGAACACTAGATCTTGGACCTAATT
>MJUT01063371.1:1899-12815 GCA_002080005.1 Gigantidas platifrons
ATACCGTATAACGGGTTATCTTCGCGGGGTGCTAATTTTCGCTTATTTTAGCGGTCAAACAAAAATCACCAAAATGAATTCCGCTAAAATTCATTCTACGGCAAGTATTTTATCATAGCTATAACGTAGGGAAAGGTTTATCTTCTAATTTATGGTCGGCAGATCGTTAACGGTACATGTACATATATCTATCGTCTATAGTCAATCGTCATTTAATTATTAGTATATATGCCCTTAGCAATTTTGGTTTTCAAAATGTCTTCGTACGTGTGTTGTTTTAGCTGCGTTTCTTTCATTAACAATTTACGGGTATTAAATTTTAGTTAAAAGTTGACATTCCAATGATGAGCATCTTAAATTTTGACTAATGAATTAATGCCAATTAAAAACTTTATCAAAACATTACTGTAACATCAAAGGATATGTCACATTTACAATAACGGTCATAAGAGGTGTTAAATTGCTAGCTGTTAATTTTATTTTTACCTGTATATCGATATAAGTTGAATTGTCATGCATCGTAATCAACACATATAATCGTTTAACCTATTGACCAAATGATTGTTTACCTAACATACACCGTAATAATGTTAAGAATTACTGAAGTATAACAAATTTACAACATTTATTAATCCCAAATTTTCCGGAATTTGTCCGTAATGGATTTCGTGAAAGTGGAATTAGTGGCGTTTTGAATGATTTTCTTGAAGATAAACTTCTGTTATCTACACTGACACGAGACTCGTAATTACTATGATCTGTGATACCGGTACTTGTAAAGACAGTACATGAACTAACTTTTTATTTGTTTTTAATGTATGCATGTTTTATCGATGTAAATTAAACTAATAACTTAACATTTTTTATATTTGATATCTATAGCGATCTAGTATATTGCACATTTTTGACTCGTCAGAATGAACACGAGACAATACACAGAAAAAAATCTCAATCTGTTGATCAAGCGCCAAATTTTTTATAACGAAATTATGTATCCGCCAAAATAAAAACCGCTAAAATTTATTGCATACCTTTTCTAGTCAAAACCGCGAAATTTTACACCCGCCAAAATAACCCGCTATACGGTATATATATATATATAGAGAGAGAGAGAGAGAGAGAGAGAGAGAGAGAGAGAGAGAGAGAGAGAGAGAGAGAGTATCAAAGACAACATAACCACTTCTTATTGGTTGTTGAACATATGCAGAATAGTAAAACCATAAGATAGCTGTCAGATTACCTCAGTGTAGCAAGAACAATAATGACAGCCACTAAGGCTGTAGCAATGGAGGTTCCCACTCCTGTATATACTGCAGTATAATTATCATCTGACTTTGTGGCGGCTGTAAGAAGAAATACATGTATGTGTATTACAGTTAGTGAAATCAGATACCAAACTTGGGAAGAAAAATAGGATGAGATAATCATAATTACATCCCGACTTAGCGCGGATAGCCATGACATAACAACAACAAAAAAACACAATCAATAGAAAAGAAACACATATATTATATAGATACAACAATACTGTGATATTATTTAGTCATTTTCACACAAATTAATCATTGAAGTTGAATATAAAGTTTTATAAGAATGTCTTTTATTGTAGTTTAATGGACGGTTGCGTGGTAATTCGATTTGCAACTGCCCATGCAGTCAGTGTTTAGCATCATTAAAGTTGTGAGTTTTAATCCCACTCATTGCAAGGTGTACTCGATACAGCATTATCTGACAACGTTTGACAGTGACGTTTATGTAATATACTATATAAGTATCAACTAGAATTAGTATACTTTCTATACGTCTTGTATCAGTTTAAAGTCAATGGACACAATTGTTCTTCACTTTCCACTTTTTCCTGATATATTTCATAGAAAACTACATGCTTAGTAATAAAAAAAACTTCTTGTAGTCATTGTTGACCAATGTTAATACAATTTCGGTACACGAAGAATAATTATCTATGGTTCGTTTTCAACTTTTTTTACGATTAAAACATGAAATATAATTATTCAAATTCAAAAATATTTTAATTATTTAGTAGTTTCTCAGATTCACATTAAAATTTGTGTGTAATGCATATTTTTTTTAATTCTTAAATTGCTTAATAACAATATTGTGGTTTAAATTTAAAGTTATATGTTGGGATATTACTCACATGTAGAAAGCACCTGAATGAGGGCATCATTTCACTAAACTAGTTTAACCCTGCCAATTTTTATTGCGGTGCATGTACCAAGTCAGGAAAGTAAAGGGTCTTGTATTTGTGTTAGAGGTTACGATTTTGTTTCTTTCTACAGTTTTCATATTAGATTCTGGACAATGTGGTATTAAGTTTTTCATTTTATCACAAAAGTATATAAACAAAATTTGAAGAAAAAACCTCGCAGATATCTGCATTTGTGAACAAAAATTATTGCAAAATTGATCAAGAAATGACATCTGTGTAATCTTTATAAAAATATTGTGGTTTTATATGAAATATACAGGTAATAATGACGGTAGCCAACAATTATGTCCACTGAATTCAAATAAAGATTTTCATAACAAGTATCTGTTCTAACATTAGTTTACCTTGGTTGAAGCATTTGGCGATTCCAGATTCATTATAATAACAGTCTCCATCATTACACACTACAGTGCTACATGGTGATACTACAAATAACATACAGATGTATTAATAGATACCAAGAGAAGGAATGGGTACTGGCTACGGTTTCTAGGGTTCAACCCACAAAGATGCTCACCACATTCCAAGTGACGTACAGTGGATGTCTTATTGATAGGACGAGGTTGTCGGGCTGTAATACAGAATACATGAACATGGACCATAATGTAATCGGAGAGTGCCGCTATGCTTACGCGTCAAATACCCCTTTCGTAGATTTTGAAAGAACAGTTATTTTTGTAAGCGCTTGACCTGCCCCGTTAGAGTGTAATACTGCTTGCAAGTCAAATAACCCTTTCATAGATTTCGAACGAACAGTTTTCTTGTAGGGGCCTGACGTGTCCCGTTACGTGGATTGTCCCATTGCTCCATCAGTTCTGTATAATGTATTGCTGAACTCGTTCTCATCCTGAATATTCAAGACATATTTGCCTCCAGTCCTGGATGCTAAGCAACCAACTAGCCACCAAAAAGAAGGAATGACAAGGAAACTGCAGTCAATATAAAGTCAATACAACACTACCATGGTATATTTAATAAAAACGCAGACATTTTATTTGGTGCACACGACACGTTTCAGTAATAACTTTCACCAGGCACAAGTTATTGGGAGCAATCATATTCAGAAATTGATGGTACTTTTCCTCATAAATATTCATCATCTTTAAATTAGATTTTGATCACGTGACTGCAGTTTCAAGCTTCATGGATTGTTAATTAGATTTGTCAAATAACCCCATACAGAACGAACATCAACGTGTCCGTCAATGATTCGATAATTAAAAGGTATTGTTGATTTCCGCAAAGTTTTTCTTCTGTCAAAAATTAAGCCTTTTTGTTTTGTAACGATCTTAGTCATTTCTTTGATGTCGCGAGCAGGCAAAAATGTGCCTAAAAGCTAGAAATATAAGTTTAGTCAATAGAATTGCATCTATTATTGAGGAATTTAAGTTAATTTCAGAAAATATGTCGCCAAAATGTCATTCATTGTTAAATTGTGTGTCAAACACCACAAGTTTCATGTATTTCAGACATTTGTACAGAGACTCTGAAGACTAGATAAGGGTTTGCCGCCTTGGATTTTCGTTTACTCCAGCAACCTCTAATATTGTTTTAATTAATTTTTATTTCATTTAATTCTGCTTGATTGAACGTATTATTTTCAAGTTCAGAAAATGACATGCACACAATTAGAAATGATATCATCTATACAGATCATATGAAAATTGCAGTCGTCCATGTCGCCATTTCTAATGAAACTAGCGAATTCAAATCAAATACTTAAAAACTGTATTACTTTATTGAAGAGATATAAACAAATATTTAAAACAATTTTGTGATTAATCACGTATCTTGTCTCACTCATATAATTAGTATATATATTGGAGTTACATATAATTAAGTAATTTGTGCATATCGTAACTAAAGTAGATTATTCTACTGATCTCTATCATAATTTTTTAGATACAGTTTGTCAGTGGCTTGCTGCCGGTCAGTGGTTTTATTCGGGTAGATCTACTCGTGTTTCCTCCACCAGTTAAACAAAGAAAACAATGACCGATACGATATAACAGAAATGTTGTTAAACGTTAAAACACCAATAGCTCCTACCAGATTTATATGTAATTAAAATCAAGTGAGTGATTGTTGTTGAACGCAAAATTCAGCAATTTTTCAGCTATATCATGGCGAGAACAAGTTAATTTTCAATGAGATGGTGACGAGGTCCACTTTGATCTAGACCAACACGCTTAGTTGGATTTGTATAGTGCTAGATCACTGAAACAACAGTCCGCGGGTAGACATGTCGCTCCACTCGGACACATTATTCCGAGCCAGCCAGTCTTTTCTTCTTGATGTTGCGTGCTTAGCGGAGAAGCAACAAATACCAATTGAATAATATACTTTAGGTTTGACCCGATTTGAGTTCGAACCCATGATCTAGCGCACTCGAAGTGAGCACGCTAACCATTACGACATCGATGCGTTAATTAAAATTAAATTGTGTCACGAAGATTAAATATATTATGCATAAAGATCAAGATTAGAACGTTCTTTAGAACAACGCTGTTCACCCAGTTAAATGTGAGGGTTGGTATATTACTTACATGTTGAGAGCACTTACAGTATGACCGCATCATGTCACTAAAAGGGACGGTTTGGGCATATACAAATAGTTTAGCTCCCCATATTTTTTGAAGTGCCCGTACCAAGCCAGACAAGTGAGTGGTCATGTATTTGTGTGTCAAGGTTATCGTTTTTATCTCAGTTTTTACGATTGTCCGATTATAGCTTTGAACTGCTCTGATGGAGTGGTACTTTTATTTCTTAATGTATAAAATAGACAAACATTAGACATTGTAATGACGTCATACAGAACACGTAAGAAACTTACCCTCACATTGACTACCCGTCCAGTCACCGTGACATAAACACAAAGCTGAGCCTTTGCCATCACTTGTACATACACCATTGTTTAAGCATGGATTACTGTAGCATTGATCCACTGGAATTACAAAATATTATACACAAATATTTGATGTTCCAAAAGCATTACAATACATATGTATATATTACGATTATGATTTTTCTTTCTTGCTCCATCAATTACCTCCATCCTGTATACTGACGGAATGAAAATCAATTCCATTATACAATAAACGTTAGAGAATACCGAAATCAAAAATGGACAATCCAGAGAAACTGGCAAGATATGTAACACAAAGCAAACAAAAACAAAAACAAAAACAACACACTATGTGTTGGACACCCCCACACGCAATCAAAACAAAAATAACGTAAATAAGACATGAACCCTCTTACAAACAACTAGAGGTAAAGACGAACCGAACATCGTCTCTATGTGGAGATCGCAACGGACATCACAACACGGAACTCAGAACGAAAAGACACATACTAGGACAACACAAAAAACTAAAACGATGAGCAACATGAACCCTACCAAAACCCAAAGGGTAAACAGTTCCTGCTTCTTATAAGATACCAGCCGTGTTACTAATATCAAATCAAGTTAGGTAAAAGTATTGGCAGTGGTAAAGGAAATAAAACAGCAGGAATTTCAATCATTAGTGACGTTGGAAATTCCACCTATCAGGGGTTAATTAATTAAGCGGTTGTTGACCGTGTATAACCCTGCTGCATTTTTATGCCTGACCTAAGCCAGTTCATTGATTTTAGGTGAGAGAGGAAATTACATAATATTCAAAAATGTTATGGAAATGAGGAAAGGAATGGGTAAACAACATTTGATAGCCACTGAAAAGTATTGGGGGTTGCGTAAGGACGAAAAACTTTTATAGCGATAAAAATGCACCTAATAGAAATAAAATATGTCTTCGGAAGGGCTCAACTTATCCGCCACCCGGAGACGCACAGAGCAGCTCTGTGAGTTTGTGCTCTGGAAAAACGTTATGATTTTCAAAACTTAAAGTAAACAAATACTCACTAACACAATTCGTACAATTATTAGGTTCTAATTTTGCCAGATAGTCTCCATCATAGACATTACAAGTCATAGATGTAAACTTATTCACCACCCGGAGATGAACAGAGCAGCACCGCTGCCAGTTTGAGCCCTGGAGGCATTTACCAGTACCTAATAATTAATTTTATTACTTTCAATACTTAAGTACACAAATACTCACTAAAACAATTTGTACAATTATTAGGTTGTAATTTTGCCAGGAGTTCTCCATCGTAGTCAATACAGGTTATAGATGTTGTAAATGTCTGGTTTCTTTTAAGCCATCTCCAGAATGGGATGTTACCACAACCACGACAATACATATCAAACACACTAGAAATAAAAATATCTCTGTTTATGACTAATTGATATTAAATCTGTTAGAATTATCTATGGTTGAAGTGATCCCTATGTGACAGCTATGTA
This sequence comes from Gigantidas platifrons, assembly GCA_002080005.1. Classification (NCBI taxonomy): domain Eukaryota; kingdom Metazoa; phylum Mollusca; class Bivalvia; order Mytilida; family Modiolidae; genus Gigantidas; species Gigantidas platifrons. The sequence continues at coordinate 8,478 of MJUT01063371.1, forward strand.
GTAAATATTACACAAACATACTATGTATAGGGAAAATCTATACACACAAGACACGTATACACGACTGGTCAATCTCCAGACTTGGTACAGCAGCTTCAATAAACTAGAGCCTCGGTGGGCTGAGCCGGTGTCACTCATCTTTCATTTTGCTTGAAGGAAACTTAATACAGAACCATCCATAGGTGCTGCCCAACCAAATATCATTTGGCAAAGCAGTTACAGATAAGAGGATATAGAGAAACTTCCATACATGCTTCTTACCAAGTTTCATATCATTTGGCCAAGCGGCTTCAGAGCAAAAGTTGTTTTAGAAATTGACCATTAAGAAACAAGACTTGCCTATGGCAGCCATATTTGTTAATTGATAGGGACCAAATGAGTAGTCTTTATAGAGGACCTCCATAGATTCATCCTACCAAGTTTCGGTTCATTTGGCCAAGCGGTTTCAGAGAAGATTTTTAAAAATAGACCAATCAGAAACAAGAATTTCCTGTGGCCACCACGTTTGTTAAGGGGTCGGAACGAAATGAGCAATCGCAACAGAGGACTTTCCATAGATGCTTCCTACCAAGTTTCAATGCATTTGGCCAACCGGTGTTAGAGGAGAAGAATCTAAAAAAATCAGCCAACCAGAAACAAGAATCGACTGTGGCGGCCATCTTTATTAATGGATCGGGACAGAATGAAAAATTGTTATAGAGGACCTTCCATAGATGCTTCCTATCAAGTTTCGGATCATTTGGCCAAGGTGTTTCACATATTTTCAGAAATCGACCAATCAGAAACAAGAATTGCCTGTTGCGGCCATGTTTGTTAATGGATCGGGACAAAATGAGTAATCATTATATAGGATTTCCCATAGATGCATCTTACAAAGTTTCGGTACATTTGGCCACACAGTTTCAGAGGAGAATATTTTTTTTAAAATAGGCCAATCAGAAACAAGAATTGCCTGTGGCGGCCATGTTTGTTAATGGACCGGGACGAAATGAGTATCTTTATATAGGACTTCCCATAGATGCATCCTACAAAGTTTCGGTACATTTGGCCGAGTGGCTACAGAAAAGAATAATTTTAAAAATCGAGAAAGCATCAGAGATGCAACAGCCGAGTTGCAAGTCAAAATCATTAGATCTTGTTTTATAAATAAGTAATAAATTAAATAATAAACAAGTCAACTCTGCTATGAAAAAAACCTCCGGTAGGGGATGGGGATGACCCCGGACCTCAACTCTTGAGGCATTTAATTTGTCGATTCACTCTGATCATAAATATACATGGCTTAGGGTTAGGGATCTCAACCATTAAAACGATCACTTCAGGTAGGGGGTGGGAATGACCCCCGGGCCTGAGCTATAAGGTATTTAATTTGCCTAGTCACCCTGATCATAACTATATATGGTTTAGGGGTGGGGATCTCAACCATTAAAAAGCTTACTTCAGGAAGGGGTGAGGTATGACCCCTGGGGCCTGACCTATAAAGCATTTAAGATGCCTAGTCACCCTGATCATAAATATATATGGCTTAGGGTGGGGATCTCGGTCACATTTTTTATACAGATTCCCCAGCGGGGTGGGACTGAGCTTCGGGGATAGAAAATGTTGAATGCACAACATCACATTGGCATCTCCAACCATACCAAATATTAAGTTTCTATCTTTTGTAGTTTCAGAGAAATGTGTAATTCTTAAAATATGTGCTTTTTCTAAAAAAAAAAAACCATGATTTTATAATAAAAAAACAATAGATTAATCAGAATTTCGAACTCGCTCAAAATAGTAGTGTAATAATGCTTCCTACCAAAAATTATGTTGATCGGCCAAAAACTAAGAGCGCTATCGCGTTAACGAAGATAGGCTAACATACGTTAGCCCCAAAACATAAGCCGATTGCAACTTCGTTGCAACTCGGTTAAAAATCAGCCAATCAGAAACAAGAGTCGCATGTTGCGGCCATGTCTGTTAACAGATTGGGACGAAATGAGCAATTTTTATAGAGGGTCTTCCATAGATGCTTCCTACCAAGTTTCAGTTCATTTGGCTGAGGGGTTTTAGAGGCATATTTATCTGTAGTTTAATTCATAGAGATAACTGCATTTTACTAATATCTATATTTAAATTAGAGTTATCTCCCTTTCCACATAATTTGTTTTAAAGAAAAACATGAATTGCCTGTGGTGGCCATGTTTGTTAATGGATCGGGACGAAAGGAGCAATCTTTATAGAGGACCTTCCATAGATGCTCCCTACCAAGGTTCAGTACATTTGGCACAGTGGTTTCAGAGGAGAACATTTTTTTTTAAATAGGCCAATCAGAAACAAGAATTGCCTGTGGTGGCCATGTTTGTTAATGTATCCGGACGAAAAGAGCCATCATTATAGAGGACCTTCCATGGATGCTTCCTACCAAGTGCCAGTTCATTTGGCTGAGGGGTTTCAGAGGAGAATATTAAAATGTGAAAGGTTAACGAACGAAGGACGCTAAGTGATAGCAAAAACTCACATTGCTTTGTCAAGGTGAGCTAAAAACAATGGCGGACTGAAAAGGAATGCCAATTACTGATATAAAGCAATAAGAAAGTTAAATATATAAGTGAAACATTAAACAATTTCAAAATAGTAGTCCAGTATAATTTGCAAGGTATCGGCAAAAAATAATGGATAAAGAATTATTTCAAAACCAGTGAAGTAGGCATCTTCAAGATAAATGACAAAGCAAATCATATGGCAGGTTGAAAAGGAATGACAACTGCTCATGTGAAACAATAGGAAAATATTCATATTGAAGTGAACAATTAATTAAATAAGACAAAACAAGTGTAACGCTGATTCAGGTATCAACAGAACTGACAAAGCACATGCCATGTCGGTGAGACCACATAACCGATGTCAAGGTCAAGGTCAGCATGACGGGTTAACGAGGTGTGTTTTTGGTCTCCGCATTTTATGTTTTTATTATGGTTATACCAACAACTATTACAAATTGTCAATTCCCCCTACAAATTTAATATGTAGAAATCATTATTTTGACTTTTCTGGTCTATTATTTTTCCAAAAAAGTGATTTTGGAAAGGTTTTAATCTGTGATAGAAAAATATTTTTGACAGTCGAAGTTCATTTTGATCATGAAACTCGTTATGCACGAATGAAAAATATTTTTGTCAAATCTTGTCAGCACACTTTTTCCAAAACCTCTACCGGGTCTCTTTTTCTATTCTTTCTCTTACAAAGTGGTGATATCCATCCACATCCAGGGCCAACTCCATCTAAACGGAATCCAAAATATCCGTGTAGTTAATGTTCAAAGGGCGTCATAAAAAGTAGTAAATCTATCAACTGCCCTATTTGCGACCACAAAACCCACATATAATGTACAAATATCACTATCAACCAAATTTCTAAAGAAAAAACGCAAAATGATGTACACAATTCTTTTATTTGCGATCAATGTACAATCAAATCCCTTCCTTTTAATCAAAATACAAATGTTGTAGAAGATCAACATCAGTCTTTTGAAAAAAATAATTTTGAACCCAAAACTTCATTTGAAGATTCGGACCATTTTAAATTTTCTAAACAAAGGGGCCTTAATTTTATTCATCTTAATGCTAGGTCACTGCTCCCAAAAATATCAGAATTAAAAATTATTGCATGTAAAACCAAAGCCGCAGTGATATCTATTTCGGAAACATGGCTCGACGAATCTGTTACCGATGCAGAAATCTGGATTGAAAATTACAGTATTGTGAGGAAGGTTAGAACTAGAAATGGCGGTGGAGTTTGCTCTTATATTAGAGATGACATCTCTTTAACTTTAGTACAAGACATCTCAGTCGATGAGCTAGAATCTGTATGGATAGAGTTGTTATTACCTAAATCCAAACCTATAATAGTAGGAACTTGCTATAGGCCACCAAAGCAAAACAATTTTCTGGAACTGTTTGACCTTATTCTGAACAAAATAAGACCGGAGTGTGAAATCATAATTCTTGGCGATTTTAATATTTGTATGAAAAACAAAAATTCTGATATATACAAAAAATACTCGAATATCCTTGGCATGTATGCATTGGAACAATTAATTTCCAAACCAACGCGAATTTCATCATCCAGTAGTTCATTAATAGGCCATATTTTATGTAATACTAGTGAAAAGATTTGCCAATCCGGTGTCATTGAAGTTGGAATTAGTGACCATTTTGCCATTTTTTGCACTAGAAAAACAACTAGAGAACACACAGGTAAGCAGAGTACTGTACGTATACGATCATTAAAACATTATACACAAGAAGCCTTTATAGAAAAACTTGAACAAACTGACTGGTCGGAACTCTATCT
>MJUT01063371.1:13301-24673 GCA_002080005.1 Gigantidas platifrons
AACACTAACAAAGCCCATCAATTTCATTGTAAATTTATCAATAACGAGTGGTATAGTTCCCGATCAATTAACATCAGCACGGGTCAAACCATTATTTAAGAAAAACAATAGAACAGAGGTTGGAAATTATAGACCAATAAGTATACTGTGTATTATATCAAAATTTTTAGAAAAAGCAGTATATAAACAGCTAGAATCATATTTAGTAAAAAACAACTTGCTATATGAACTTCAATCTGGTTTCAGAAGCGCTTATTCCACCGATACCTGCCTTATTCATCTTTCTGATCATATTAAATCTCAAACATCTAAAGGCCTCTTCACTGGTATGGTACTGATAGATCTTCAAAAGGCATTCTATACGGTCGATCATGAAATTCTTTGCAACAAGCTTCAAGCGATGGGAGTATCTAACATTAAATGGTTTGAATCGTATTTAACAGGCAGACAACAGTTGGTTAATGGTAATTACACAGAATCCAACCCAGCAAACATTAGCTGTGGTGTTCCACAGGGAAGTATTCTAGATCCTTTACTTTTCTTTTGTTATGTCAATGATATGTCCATAAGCATTAACTCAGACTGTAAATTACTTCTGTACGCAGATGACAGTACTATTATGTTTTCTCATAAAAATCCTGAATTTATCTCTCAAAAACTTGGTGAAGAACTCGAATCCTGTAGTGAATGGCTCGTTGACAACAAACTTTCTCTTCACCTTGGTAAAACAGAATGCATTCTTTTTGGTCCAAAGAGAAAATTAAAATATGTAACTGAATTTCAAATTAACTGTAATTGTCATATAATAAATTCACAAAATAGTGTTAAATATTTAGGCATTTACATTGATCAAAACCTGTCTGGCGAAAAAACAGCTAACTCTATTATTAAAAAGTTTAATTCCCGGTTGAGGTTTATGTATAGAAAGGCAAATTGTTTATCTGACGAAACGCGGAAAACTTTAAGTATGGCACTTAATCAGTGTCATTTTGATTATTCTTGTTCCTCCTGGTACGCTGGTATAACTCGTGCTTTAAAAAACAAACTGCAAGTGGCACAGAACAAAACAGTTAGATTAATTAAAAGCATGGGCCCAAGAACTAGTATAAAGCAAGCTGAATTATCTAGTCTAGGATTTTTAAATATTGAAAACAGAGTAAAACAGCTTCGATTGAACCATGCTCATAAAATCTATTATGATACATGTCCTTCTTATTTGAAAAATAATTTCATCAAAATTAATGAACATCATGCCCATAATACTAGATCAAGTCAGATTAATTATGCTACACCAAAAATTAAAGGCATCGAATCAACAACGTTTTACTACAATGGAATCCATGATGGAATTCTCTACCCGATTCGATCAAATCCATCAATGATTTGCAAAGATTTAAAAAAGAAGTGAAGTGCCACCTGATACATACCAGTGAAGAACGGGAAAGACGTGTCATATCATAATAATGACAATTATATATATTTATAGATAATGTACTTATTTTAAAATTAAGTAATCCCTCTACCCGCTCATGTTGATCTTTTAATATCCACTTGAACTTTAAGCTGATACTTATAAAGGACCCCATTGGAATTAAGCTGAATGGCTTTCATGGGCTATCCTTGGTGAGAAAGTTCTCAGCAGTTATAATGAGTGGATTGAAGTTTCAGTTAATGAAGGCAGTTTTATGTTTTATATTTAAATTAACGAGACATTTTTAAACACTTGTGTATGATGTTGAAATTTTTAAACCTAAATATATTTGACCTTTACCTTATCATAATGTTAAGTTAATAGGTTAGATGTCGTGTCGATACACATTACTGCAATACTACGTACAATACAACTTACAGTGATGTCAGCTTTGGTAGATTCACGAACGCACTTTCACTAACACGTGATATAGGGTTGTCTCTAAGGACTCTGAAATATAGCTTCACATTAGAAAGCAGCATTACAATCGACCTACCTGAATTGTCAAATCCTGATCATTGTGTGTTGAAAGACGAGCATTGATGCATACATTATGTGTATGTAATATTATGTTATAAGTCAGACTTACTGTGACATATTTTCTCAATGACTGAAATAGTATGATATAAGTTAGACTTACTGTATTTGAATCCCGATTAGGGCGAAGAGTACAACATCATATGATAAAGTTTGTCAGCGACTTGTGACAAGTCTGTGGTTTTCTCCGGGTCCTCTGGTTTCCTCCACTAATAAAACTGACCGCCACGATATAACTGAAATATTGTTGAAAGTTACACTAACCACCATAACCAAACTGGTTCAATAAATTATTGCCCTCAATCTTTACCTATTACACTGTACTGCAATGGTTCATTAGAATTTACAAAAGTTATGTTTTATTTTGTTGTGGAATTTAATTATTTTGCGAAAGTTGTTCTTAAACTAGAGAAATTATACTTGAACATGTATTTTAGGTTATAGAATGGAATAAAAAAGAGGAATACTTACAGCTTATTAAGGTTCGTCAAATTGTTGAACGTGTCTGATTTGATCGATGTAATGTTATTGTCATACAAATAACTGCAAGATAAGATAAGAATACATCAAAACTTGAAACTTTGATACTCCATGCAGTTGTATTTCTACGTAATATATTGAGTTAGTGGTTTCTGCTTAGCGACAATTCAGCAATTTTTCTGCAATATCATGGCGAGACCAAGTTAATTTTCAATGTGCTGACGATAAGGTCCGGTTTGTGCTAGACCAACACGCTGAGTTGGATTTTGATGCTGCTAGTTCACTAAAACAGTGAAATTAGATATAATTTAAATTTTAGCATTACGGTTATCATGGTAAGCAGGATATCGTCTACAGTGGGAGATTTGGACCTTAATGAAATAATTTTTCATTGCACAATGCTCTCGTAATCCTACTGGTTATGACAAAGAGGACATGTTGGCTAAGTATTTTATGTCATCAATGAATATTCCATTTAACAATGACTATGATGTCTTATCTACTTTATATTGGATAACGAAACTTCACAAGAATTCATATAGCGAAAAGTATACTGCAGGTGATTCTAATTGTTCAACAAAAGAATTGTTGATAAATATGTCTAACATTTTGTCTCTAGTCAAAGGATGACTAAAATCATACTAAAATCATACTATAACACAGTCTTTTCATAGAAGCGTTAATCAAATAAAGATACTGAAATACTGTAAAGACCTTCTGGGTAGTTACCCATGTTATTTTACAAATTTTCATCTGTCAAATGAAGATAGGATGGTCCGCTTTGTGCTAGACCAACACGCTGAGTTGGATTTTGATGCTGCTAGCAAGTTCAAAGGCCATAACTCAGCCAAAAAACATTCGATCGGAACGAAATTTGAACTTAAACTGTAACTCATCTAGATATAGCCACATACCAAATATCAAGTCAATATATCAAAGGACGTCAAAAAAAGGTCCGGATAACTTAAAATTTTAATGTGACGGACGGACGAACCTAAAACTATAGTCCCCCTCGGCTTTCGCCGGTAGGGGACTATAACTAAGGACAAATGAAACTGACCTAAAGCTATCTATCATATTTGAAGTCGCCATCAGTAACCTCTTCCATATCAATCTTTATCTATGAATTTGTAACGCATCTAGAAATAGCTATATACCAAATATCAAGTCAATATCTCAAAGGATGTAAAAATATCCGGGCAACTTAAAATAGAGAACAAAAAATACATGTTCAAGGGCCATAACTCAGTAAAAAATCATTCGACCGGAACGAAACTCGAACTTAAACTGTAACTCATCTAGATATAGCCACATACCAAATATCAAATCAATATATGAAAGGATGTAAAAAAAAGTCCGGACAATTTACAATTTGAACAAAAAATACACGTTCAAGGGTCATAACTCAGCCAAAATCATTCCACCGGAACGGAATTCGAACTTAAACTGTAACTCATCTAGATATAGCCACATACTAAATATCAAGTCAATATATCAAAGGACGTCAAAAAAATTCCGGAAAACTTAAAATTTGAACAAAAAATACTCGTTCAAGGGCCATAACTCAGCCAAAATCATTCGACAGGAACGAAATTCGAAATTAAACTGTAACTCATCTAGATATAGCCACAAGCTAAATATCATGTCAATATATCAAAGGACGTAAAAAAAGTCCGGAAAACTTGAAATTTTAATGTGACGGACGGACGGACAGAACCTAAAACTATAGTCCCCTTCGGCTTCGCCGGTAAGGGACTAATTAGAGGAATACTTACAATAGTTCAAGGGTTTTCCAGTTGTGGTATGACCTTGAAAATCAACAGGGTTTCAGATTCTCTTAAGGACTAAGTATGGACCAAGTTTGGTCAAAATCCATTGAGGGTGTTCACAATGATATTACGGAAGGACTGACGGTAGCGTTACTATATTCCTTCGCAAATTCCTTGGCGAGGTGATAAATATACCACACCGTAAGGACTACTGATATATCTAATGGTAAATATGGCTAACATTTTGTGAGCAGTCAGGGGACGACTACAATCAAACTGGTAACACAGTTTATTGATATAATAGTTTCAAACAACTAAAATAATGTAAAGACTTTCTGTGTGATTTTTATTCCCGAAATGTTCATCTGTCCAAAAAAATAACTTCTACAGTTTACAAACCATTTCTCTTTTTTTTGTAATATGTTTTATTTTTAAAGAAAAGCAGAGGCAGATACAAATACAAAAACGTATGACATGCATATACAATTTAGAAAGACGATTTACATTTAATTCATCAAAATAAACATTTTGCAACATTACACTGAAAATTTCAAAAGGCAACCACTTTTTACTTATATATTCTCTTTGTGTAGAGGATAGGAAATTTATGGTTGTCTTTTCTATTTGAATGCAATATTTTAGGTATTTCAGACCACCATTGATACTAGGTTTATCACCCAAACATCTGCATTTGTATCAATAATACTTTAAAATCAAAATGACTTGATTTTTTGTGTTATCCGGATCTAACGGATCCACAATACCCAATATAATATTAGGTGCATTTATATACTGCATATTAATACCACAATTTTCAAAAATATTTAATATTGAAAACCAATTTTTTTTACTATAGGTGCATTCCCAAAACAGATGCAACAAACTCTCTTTAGTTTCTGAACAGAAGGTGCATAGCTCTGTTTCTTTTAAACCACATTTGAAAAGGAAAAAGTTAGTGGCAGTTATTCTATGGGAAAGTCTGAACTGAAAGTTTTGAAGTTTTTTATTTCTTGTAGTCCTAAAAGTGGAAGAATAAATGTTCTGCCAATCATCTATTTGTACTCCTAGTTCCTGGACCCATTTATTTTGTGACTTTTTAATCTGTCAACAATGTCATTTTTAATATCATGTAGCTTCCCATACTCTGAAATAAGTTTTTTCCATCCTTTTGGAACTGCACGCACAATACCATAATATTCTCAAAAGTTTGTATTTATCTTATATTTATTTTGAAATTCTTGATATGACACAAACTGTTTATCTTCAGAGATAATAGCATTAATGAAAAAGACACCGTTAATACAATATTTGTTAATAATAAAAAAAATTACCTTTTCTTTGAACATTAAAATTAAGCCAAATGGGTTGACTCAAGATGTTAATAATATTGTTTTCTTTTTTATAATTTGGTGGCAACAGTTCCGACAAATTAAGAAGGATATCTCTCCTAAATGGGTTTAACTTTTCAGATATACTTTCCAAACCTTCCCCTTTTAAGTATAATATCTTATCTCCGCCATATTTGTCTATATATCTTAGAAGTAAAATTTGCCATGGGGACATATTTATAGGATCAAGAAGTTTGTAAAGCCAAAAAATTGTTATGCCTTACAGAAAAATTCAATATGTGGTAATTTTAACCCTCCTTCTTCATTGTTATTTATAATAACATTTCTCTTAATTTTGTCTGGATTCCCATCCCATCAGAATTTATAGAACATGTATTGTATTTCTTTCATTACTTTAGCAGGAGGGTTTGGTAGTACTGTGAGAATCTGCACCAAAAATGGGAGGGCTAATGTTTTTATAAAAGTTATTCGGCAATATAGGTTAAGTCCCTATTTGCCCATGAGCTTAAGATATTCTTTACCTTTTTTTATTTTTGACCATAATTTTCAAAAGTTTTGTCTTCTTTATAAAGATTGAAAAGAACCCCAAAAGTTTAAATTTTCCTGAAGTATTCCAGGATAAATGTTTTTCTGGTAGCAATTTTTCATCACTACCTAATCTTGAGCCAACCCATATGGCCTCAGTTTTATCGAGGTTTACTCTCAGTCCAGCACACACAGAGAAGCAGTCAAATATATTCAAGGCTTGATCAAGAGGGTTTTGGTCGTCCTCTAAAATCAATGCAGAATCATCTGCATATTGACTAAGTAGATATTCAGAACCATTTATTGTAACACCAGACACCTGATGATCATTTTTGAGGGCTGCACTCAGAAGTTCCAACACAAGGATGAAAAGGTAAGGAGATTACGGATCACCTTGTCGGACCTTTCTAGTAAGAAACATTCTGATAAATGACCATTATTTATTACAGCACTGGAAATATCTGTGTAAAAAGATTTGATCCATTTACGTAAATTTGGACAAAAGCCATAAAATTCAAGGTTTCCTTAATAAAAGGCCATTCAACAGTGTCAAAAGCCTTTTCAAATTCAATTAACATTAATAAATCAGGGATATTGTCTTCTTCTAATTTATCCATCAAATGAGAGATGATTCTAATACATTTACCAATATATCTCCCTTTTAAGAAACCTTTTTGTGTCTGACTTATAATACTTTGTTAAATAGGCTTCAGTTTGCTTGCTATACATGAAGAAGCTAATTTAAAATCAACACAAAGAAGTGCGACTGGGCGCCAATTTTTCTTAAAATGTTACTCTTTTCCTTCTTTTGGAAGGCATGTAATTAACCCTAGCCGTTGGCTAAGAGAAAACTTTCGCTTTTTTAATCTTTCATTTAGGCAATTAAGTAAGGGGAACTTTATGTCATTCCAGAAGAATTTATAAAATTTGACTGTAAAACCATCAATGCCTGGTGATTTACAATTTTTCATATTTTTCTGAGCACATAAGCATTCCTGTAAGGTAATGTTACCTTCACAAGAGTATACTTCTGCTTGACTAGGTTTTGAAATAAAGGGATTGTCATTATTCAAGAATAACTCATTATGTAATTCCTCATGCCTTGGGTTGGAACTTTTATATAATTTCTCGTAGAATAATTTTTGCTCTGTAAGGACAGCTTTTGGATCTTGAATAACCTGATTGTTTTCTACAACTAATTTTAAGATAATTTTTTCTGTGAAATGTGTCTTTTCTAAATTACAAAAGAACCGGATATTCCTTTCTCCCTCAACTTGCCATTTTGCCTTGGCCCTTGTAATGATTCCATTTATTTTTTCCTCCCTCAAAATTTTAAGTTCCATCTCAAATATGTCCATCTCCTGCTAAATTAACTCAGGGTTACTTTTAATAAATAAGTTATGCAACTTTTCTAATTTTTCATGCACATTTTTTTCATTCTTATCCTTTGCCTTCTCTTTATATGAGGAACAAGATATTGCTGTACCCCTAATTTTCATTTTAATAGTTTCCCAAAGCAAATGACTATCAATTCTAAATGTATTATCAGGATTTTCAAGATCTATATCTGAGTCATATTCATATTCAGTAATGACTTCATTAATATTTTGTTTGAATTTATTGACAAACTCAGTATCGGTGAACAAACTGTTGTTGAATTTCCAAGTGCCGCGTCCTCTAGTCTGATTAATAAATGTAAGCTTCATACATACAGGTGAGTGATCTGACCTATAACTGATCCCAATATCTGATGGCACAACAAATGGTTTTAAGTTTGAAGAAATACAGAAATAATCAAGTCTTCCTTGTTTCTTATTTGGACCCCGCCACGAAAATCTTTTTTGACTTGGGTGTTGCACCCTCCAAATGTCTATCAGATCTAAATCATTCATCATTTGATGAACTTTGACTTGTGCTCTGGGATTATTTTCAGATTTCTAATTAATAGTATTTCTCTTGAAAATGCATCAACGCGATTAAAGATATCATTTACAATACAATTAACTTTAAAATGGGTAAGTAACGCTAGAAGTTTAAAATTTTCGGTCGCGAATTGGTTTTTTTTTTAAATTTTATCTAGCACGAAAAAAACCCACACAAAATGCGTTACACAGAAGATGGAATCATAATTCTGCTGTAGTACCTTATGGATAAAATGCCTGTAACATAAATTATATTGACATATTAGGATTATATTTTTGTATAATGCATACTAAGTGATACTCACAGATATTGCAAGCTTGGTAGGTTGTTGAAAACGTTGTCCTCTATCACTGATATATCATTGTTGCCTAACGATCTATAAATAGTCAACACATCTCTTATGTTTACACTATATTTAATCTGTAGCTTTCTGTTCTGTCTTAGACAATACATATTACAAAATATTGCGTAATTGTACATATACACTGTACTTGTATGCTTGATTCCAATTTAAAAAGAACAAGTTATTTTGTTGTTGTCGAATTTGAATATTCTTAAACTAGATAAATTATAGATGCACATGTATTGTAAGCTATAGAATGTAATACAATAAGGGGAATACATATACTAGTTCAAGGGTCGTCAAGTTGTTGAACGTGTTTGATTTGATTGATGTGATTTTATTACATCAATACTAGAAACTTTTATGCATACTCTATGTAGTTGCATATTGAAAAACGTATAATAAGTATGTAGTAAATAATTTTCTAATGTTCCTGATTTGATTCATAAAATTAATAACTAAATATACCCCACCGTCAGGACTACTGATATATCTACTGGTAAATATGGCTAACATTTTGTGTGCAGTCAGGGGACGACTACAATTAAACTAACAAAGTTTATTAACAACTGCAATACTGTAAAGACTTTCTGGGTAGTTTTCATTCTCGATTTTATTCTCGAAATTTTCATCTGTTCATTCTACAGTTTACAAATCAGTTCTCTTGAAAATGTATAAAGGCGCTTAACGATATCATTTACAATACAATTAACTTTTAAAATGGTAAGCAACGCTACAAGTTTATAATTTTCGGTCACAAATTGACTTATTTTATTTTGTCAACCACTATAATAAACACAAAATGCGATACACATAATATGGTGTCATCGCTACATTGGAGTTCCTTATCAATGAAATAACTGCATAGTTCGAAGTAGCTGCGGAACCGTAGCCCTTTATGGTCCTTTTTTTTTTGGCGGACCATAGGGCTACGGATTTTCCCTATACAAAAACTTTTTGCGACCTTTGACACCATAGTATAATACGCAAATCGGATGCCGGAGAAGTCTTGTTCTGTTACGGCTTTTACATAACTTGTACGTTCGTGAATGGAAACTGTATTTATTGGTTGTAAAAATGCAAGAAGTGTGTATTATATCCGTTTTTTTCAGGAACAAAGTCCGAAAAATTAATAAAGAAAGTCTGATCGGCAAACGAAAGTACAAGTTATGTAAAAGCCGTAAGAGAACAAAACTTCTCCGGCATCCGATTTGCGTATTATACGATGGTGTCAAGATGGCGTCCAGAGTAGGCGGGATTAAACTGTAATCAGATATTTGTTGTAATAAATAGAAGGATAGTAAAAATTTTGCATAAATAATAATGTAGAGTGATAGAAAAATATTTGAGGAAACGAAACATACACAATTGGCTACGCACACTTGGCGTCCGATCGCCAGAAACCCCTGAAAAGGAGCGACTCAATCGAGGTCGCAAATTCTGCAAGTTTTTGTATAAGGGAAATCCGTAGCCCTATGGTCCGCCAAAAAAAAAAGAAAAAAAAAAGAACCATAAAGGGCTACGGTTCTGCAGCTAAGTTCGAAGTGTACAGTTTCAGTAACTTATTTTATATAAAACATTATCTATAACATGTATTGACATATTAGGATTATACTTTTGTGCAAGTCATACCCAATGATACATATATGGTAAGTTTGGTAGATTGTTGAAAGTGTTGTTCTCTATCAGTGATATATCATTGTTGTGTAATTCTCTATAAATAGTCAACAAATGTCTTTAGTTTATACTTTATTAAGTCTGTAACTTTCTGTTCTGTCTTAAACAATACATATAGCAGAAGGGTGCGTTATTTTGAGTTGATTGTATACAATATATTTATTATCTTGTTAAGAAAAATACACAACCCATTCTAATTAATGTAGCTATTTACAAACATGGGTTTCAAATCGGTTTCAATTAATAAATGCCCAAAATCTTTACCTGTTACACTGTATTTGTATGTATGACTAGAATTATAGAATATATTTTATTTTGTTGTGGAATTTGAATATGGATGGGCATGTGCTAATTGAACGGATGAACATGCACTAAATGAAGATAGGATGGGCATGTGCTACATAAAAAATAGCTGGTTAATCGAATCCTCCCCTCAAATGGGTTTAAAATAATGGAAAATATAAACATTTTAAATTGAAAGTGATCCTCGAGAATAATATACAATTCAAATATACGAAAACTGTCATCGATATAATCAACAACCATCAATATGGACGCCTCCATGAACCAAAACAATAACAAAGATGAAATTTTATCCACAAGTTCCCAGGATGCTCCTTATACTGGAACACCCCTCTCCAATAAAAGACCACCCCCTGACAGCCCAACTAATTTACCGGCTACTCAAAAGTAGCACCTTAGACACATTCATAGACGGATTTCTATTGGTGATTTCCGGTGCATAGGACAAAAACCTGCAGGCAAAATTTCTGCACTGAGAAAAAAATGTAATTAACAAAGTACTCGACGCCCTTACCAGTCCATACGTCTTAAATAAAATAGTATCTGTCCTTACTGATAAAATCACTGAAACTATCACCTCTGTAACTGAATCAAGCATCTAGGCATGGGTAGATGTAAGACATATTTTTTTCAGGTTGAAATTTTATCCGGTGGACAGAATTTAATATTACATTTTATGTTACGGTAAATATTTCATAATACAATATTTTTCATTGGTATAAAAAGTATCGTAGCTATGTAAATATATAGATATATAGTGTACAATAAACAGGTACATATATTATTTCCGACGCTGATTATTAAATCATATCATGAGAGCATCTATGATATTATTTCCTACGGTTAATGATAAATCACCTGAACCATCAAATGAGATAATCCGGATAATATTTTATTCTAAGGTATGTAATATTATATCCGATGCTGATTATTTAATTATGAGACGCATCTATAATATCATTTCCGACGCTAATATCGCCCGATCCATCAAATGA
>MJUT01063371.1:39109-70737 GCA_002080005.1 Gigantidas platifrons
CCCCCCCCCCCCCAAGTTAAATGGTCAGTCCCTTAGGTATGTAATATTATTTCCGTCGCTGATTAATAAATCACCTGACCCATCCGGAAAATATTTCAGAAGTAAAATTATAGCCAGAACACTGTCAATTTAAATGACAGATTGTGTAATCTTCAAACCGTCATGTATTATTAATATTAAGTACACATTTATTTGCAGTAATGTTAATTAATTAATCGAGAAAATTAGTAACTTATAAAATCAGATTATTTCTTCTGTAATATTTTTTTCAGTTGAAAAGTAATAATGTACAATGTTATCCACGGATACATTTTGATATTAAATTTCTTCCACCTCCTCTGGAAAATATATAATAGCATTGGAAGAAATTTAATATTGAAATATTGTCCAATGATAATATTTTATATTAAAAATAATCCGCCGGAACAAATATTATAAAGGAAAAAATAAAATGTTACATTGACAGTCATATTAAACTCCTGATTGAAACTATCAATAAACAATATCAAACACTTTCTGACCAAGAAGGTGAAATACTGTCCAAACAAATAAACTAGCCGAACAAAGTGCTAAAATATCAAAGCTTGAGCATAAAGCCGCTGAACAAGGATGAACAACAAAGAACAATATGTTGAAATAAATACTCTGTATAATAATAAAATGTCAGGACTTGAAATTCGAATGGAGAGTCAAGAAAAGTATTCCAGGAGAAAGAGTATCAGGCTTCATAATATACAGGTACTAATTGATGAAAGGGGAAGAATTGTGCACCCAGCAGATATTGATAAACTCATTCACCAAGTCTGTAGCACAAAGCATGGTTAAGATATGAGCATACATGACATTGGGAGATCACATGTAATAGGAAAGGTGGCAAATGGCAAGTCTCAAGTTATTTTCAAGTTCTTATCATATAGAATCAGAATCAGTGTCTACACCAACAAGAAAGCTCTTAAAAGGCTACCCACATGGTATCTGTATAACTGATAATCTCATTAAGTACAGGACTCAGCTGGTTAAAAAGCTTTCTCATCTAAAATACTCTAAACAAATTTATACATGCTGGACATCTGATGGTATAAATTATGTCAAACAGACTGAAACAAGCAGAAAACAAACAGTTAACAATTTTGATGACATTATGAACTTTGAAAGGTCCAACCAACAACACACATCCTCCCAGTCAAGTGACATTGAAGAGCCATAACATTATACACTACTACATGTATATTGTGTGATATTCATTTCTGTAAGACTTTCTATTGCTAACATATTATTAGCCTATTTGTTTTTCTTAGTTGTATAATGGACTCCTTTTGATAACATCTATGTGAAGAAAAAATAATAAATTGATAAAAACTTTAACATTACATTTTATGGTCTATTACCATAGTATTAATAACTATAACCCTGAATCTTGTTGAATAATCCCATATCCCTCCTAGTATTACTCCTAAAAGTGACTTATAAATCAATCAATTATATTCGGGGAGTTTCTCAAAATAACAAATTTTAAGCCTCAAATCTTGGGAAAAGTTTTTGAATTTTCAAATGTTTCGATCACCTGAATGATTAAATCTAAGTGTATGCAATTAATTTATCATCTATATCTTTATAATGTATTAGCAATATCTTTACAATTTATTAGCTATATGTTTATAATTCATCCGCTATATGTTTATAATTTATCATATATATCTTTATAATACATCAGCTTTATATGTTTATAATTCATCAGCTATATGTTTATAATTTATCAGCTATATGTTTATAATTTATCATCTATATGTTTCTAATTTATCAGCTATATGTTTATAATTTATCAGTTATATGTTGATAATTTATGAGCAATATGTTTATAATTTAACCAACTTTTGTTTTTGTCTAGTAAACATTGAGATATAGTGCTAAAATATTTGATGTGAATTTTCTACAGATGACAAAATTTAAAGTTCCGAAGGGTAACATGTTTACAAAGTCAAATGTATTTATACAAGAATAATGTATGCTAGGATAATTTTTGATTAGCTACTTTTAATTGTGTGGTATCCATCTATAAAACTAGGCAAAACTGTTCTAGATACCTAAAACTTATGTCTCACCTTAATGCGGCCATCTGTACAGCAACCTATCTCGAAGGACAAAAATGATATGGCCCGGACAAGAAAATGCTATTTAAGGTCCCACGAAGGTCATTACAGTATGCGGCACACCGCATTATGGTCATGCACCCACATACCAAATAAATACTATTTAAAAAACAATTATTTGTCCTAGAGGTCAAATGTCATGGTCCCACGAAGGTCATTACGGTATGCGACACACCACCTTATGGTCATGCACCCACATACCAAATAAATACTATTTAGAAAACAATTATTTGACCTTGAGGTGAAAGGTCAAGGACCCACGAAGGTCATTACGGTGCACGCCACACCGCCTTATGGTCATGCACCCACATACCAAATATCATTGACCTATCTCGAAAGACAAAAATGTTATGGCCCGGACAAGAAAATACTATTTAAAGTAGATGCTCCCAGGAGCCTGTAATCGCTCACCTGGTTTCCAATTTCACATTTAAAGTTGAAACAGAAAATGGGGATGTTACACATAATTTTGAAAGTGGGCAACCCAAAGATCATTTCAATTCAAATTTCTGAGCAAAAGATTTTGATGTGATTTGTATCTCATAATATTCCAAAACGGAATAAACTGGCTGAAAAAATATCACAGTAAAATCCAGAATATTTTAAACTACTCATTGCTATTTATTGCAATTAAAATTTGAATTCATTTTGATTTGGAAAAAAGAAGAAAATGACAACAAAATAAATTTCTATTTTTAGTAACAACAGCCATTTTGAATGGATGGTGGGGCTGTTGGACACACTATTGAAAGGGAACCACCCAACGACCATCCCAGCCAAATTTGCTTTAATTTGGTTCAGCGTTATCAAAATATGCCTAATTTCTATAATCGGTAAAAATCGGCTGAACGGCAAATTTCACAGAAAAACCCGGAATATATGTTAATCTACTCGTTGCCATGTAGCTGCAGTTTAAATTTGAGCTGATTTTGACTTGTACTAAAGCAGCAATGGACAATTGAAGAAATGTCTATTTTTAGTAACAGCAGCCATCTTTGAATGTAGGGCGGGGTTGTCGGACACAATTTTAAAAGGACCCACCCATGGACCATCCCTGCCAGGTTTGGTTTAATTTGGTTCAGCGGTTTCAGAGGAGAAGATTGAAATGTGATCTTTTTATCAAAATAGGCCTAATTTGCATAATCGGTATAAATCGGCTGAAAGAAAAATTTCACAGAAAAACCCGGAATATATGTTAAACTTCTCCTTAACATGTAGCTGCAATTAAAATTTGAGCTCATTTTGACTTATACTATAGCAGCAATCGACAATTAAAATTGCATCCTCTTTTTTCTATTTTAGCTTGGTGGTCATCTTGGTTGGAAGTCGGGATCAACGGACACCATTTTGGAAGAGGGCCATACAACTACCATTAAACCAAAGTTTGGTTGCAATTGGCCAAGTGGTTTCTGAGGAGAAGATTAAAGTTTACGACGTACAACGGACGGACGGACGACGACGGACGACGGACGCCATGTGATGGCAAAAGCTCACATGGCATTTGCCCAGGTGAGGTAAAACAGTTATTTGACCTTCAGGTCAAATGTCAAGGTCTAACGAAGGTCATTACGGTACGCAACACACCGTCGTATTGTCATGCACCATCATACTAAATATAATTGACCTATCTGGAAAGACAAAAAAGTTATGGTCCGGACAAGCTTCGCTGGGAAGAAGCAGAAGAAGCGGAAGAAAAAATCAGACTAAAACAATGTCTCCCTTCGTTCGAATGGGGAGACATAATTAAATACATATGCTTAAAATTTCATCACTTCTGTGTATTTAGTGAGAATTGAAATATTGGCATTTTATTAAAATTGTCAATATGTTAAACCTTCATATGTATCTTAACAATATTATACTCTGACCAATCAAATCTTCTCAATTTTATAATTGGTTTGTTAAATACAGAGACTTTCAATGCTCCAATAGAAGAGTTTGAAGATACCAAAGGGGAAATCAGAATCAGAATATCGAAGAAGAACAGACAACACAATGGTCAAAAGAAAAAGTACAAAGGGACAAACAACGATAAACAAAACATACATATAAAACTAAATATCGAGTAACAGGAACTCCACTAAAAAGTGGGGGTGAAGTAGTGTGATAAGTCGTGAACAAGGACAGGACCGGAAAGTATTTACGACAAGTGGAACATATCCATGGTCATTTGTGACACAGATTTTCCACAACGGTCAACCAAGTCATGGTGGCGACCGTAAAATGTTCGAAGTGATGACTTCAACTTTACCAGAAGGAACCATTGGTTCAGTAGCTTCCTTGTTAGCAGCAACCCTTTATCAAGGAAATCCTGATAGGAACCACAAGATCTGGAATATTGTATCATCTGAGAGATATATACTCCATATCCAGGTGCTGCTGGAATGTTGCTACATAAACTAGTAAATAGAAAGTTCACAATGGGAAAATTGAAATCAACTCTTTTGTCGTAAAGTCTCGTTCTTAACCGGCACTCACTAGGTATAGGTCAAGGTATGAAGCAGACCTATCTGTATCTGTGGTATCCTTTATTTCAAGATCAATGGGATAGATGCGATCAACAAAATCACCAAACCTAGAAATATTTAGTGAACGTGAAATTAAAAGATAGTGGTAGCTAGGAAATCCGAAGCATTTATTAAGATTAAAGTGTTTAAATATTTGAATATTATGCAATGTATTATTGATATAGTGTTGTGTTGCTTGATTAATATGAATTATTGTTACTCTTCATTTTTATATTTATTTATAAACTAAATTTTTGCAGAAACCTTCCAGGCCATATTATTAACGGCTTCAATAAATGTAGATCATCTTTTGTAATGAAAACATTGGAGTATGCATGCATAAAGTTTGCAAAAAGTGTGTGCGGTTTGTTCGATTTGCTGTAGAAGAATCTAAAGAATACAATCTTGAATTGCTAACAAACGTACCAAACAAATTTAGATTCGATCACGTCTGCCACAAAGCTATGGAATTATACGATTTTGTATGTGCTAACCTTGTAAAATGAACCGGGCACAACATCATTAACCAGTATTATATATTTGATAAAAAATATTTATGTTTCTTGAATGACTTGTTTTATGAAATGAGTATTGTGGTAAGATCCTTTTTGTAAGATCTAATAAATATACTTTGGATTACTGCCATATCGGTTTGACTGCAAAACATTTTATATAAAAATAATTATGTATAATGAATTAAAATTACAGAATTGAATTCAAATAAATGTTTACAAATAAAGGACACTACAATTGTCTTTCTATTAAATACATTTCCAGCGTCACATAATATAAACGAGCACCTGCTGACAGGACAAATGCATATTAATGAACCAATAAAGTGACAGGAAACGGTATTAATGACATGCAAATGTCTAAAAATTACAAAAATTGTATTTTTAAATCAATTTAATAAGTTTATTTTTTAATTTCCCGCAGTTTTTCGTCGTCTCGCAACCGGTTTCGAAATTATTCAACAGGAGTAATTGTACAGTTGTTCCCCTTTTATTGATATTGGACACATGGCGGAAAATCTGAGTAAATCGGAAAGCCAAATAAGTGTTTGTAGTGTTCCGCCTGAAATATTAGAATGTCATGACGATGGTTTTATAAATGAATCGAACGCGGTTAACGACTTGTACTTCGCTGATCGGCTTGAATTCAATCCGTCTGAACATGAATCTGCTGTATTTCGAATCCGACAACGACGGTTACGATGTTGCATCCATTCCGATTTTATCGAGCCATCGGAAGAGGACACTCTGGAATATGTAAAGCAGCATCAATTTAAATTAGATACTTGTAAAGAAAATTATGGGGAGCCATGCAGTAAAATAATTATCATGGATTCAGCTGTAGAGTTCCGTGAACACTGACACTGTATGACTGGGAAAGCTGAACTATTTTGTATATTTATAATTTACTCATATGCGTTCAGGTAGTCACACAGCAGCTACAATCCATAAAATAAAAGAGCGAGAGAGACCATATCAAGAATTATATTTTATAGGAAAGCATTTTGCTTTATAAAACATAGAGAAAAAAATGTGCTGTCGGACAGGAATGGCCTTTCACCAGGGATTCATGCGAGTACTGGAAAACTTCCAAAGTATGCACTTCAATATGTAGATACAAAAATGATTCAAATTTTCCTTTTGAAATATGCTGCTGACAATGATTTGCCTCTCCCAGAAAGACCACTATTATAAAACCACCAAGTATTATTATTGCCTTTTGATAAAAGCTCTATTTGCAAACATCAAGAAAGTGAATCTTTGGCTACTGAAATGCATTACAGAAGAGTTAGTGTGAGAACTTTCAAGAGTCATGTCCAAATATTGTTATAGCTAAACCTTGTACTGATTTATGTCAACACTCAAGACTTTGCAGACAAAATATCAAAGAGTGAGAATCTTTAGAAACAGGACAAGGAACTTTTGCTACCAGAGTACAACAGACATGTACAACTAGCCAAGGAGCAAAGAGATTACTACAAAACGCATGTGAAAACTAGTAACCAGAACTTAATGGGACTACCAGATGATCTAAGCAAAATTCAGGTAGTTTATTTTGTTGTGCGAATTTCCATGACATAAACTACATGTACATCAACATGTATGATGAAATGATTTTTAATAGTACATGTAATGGACAAATACCATAAATAGTAGACATGCTCTGAAGATTATTGATCAAGACTAAATATTACGCATATGAAATTTAATCAATTTAAGCTGGTCAATTTTTATGTGGTTTTGAAAATGAAATAATGGTCAAATATGGCCAAACAGAAATCATTTTGAAAATCAAATTCACAAGTAATAAACATAAGAATAGTATATTTAATGATTTTGTATTTTTAAATGTACTGAAATATATTGCATATAGCAGTTATACTATGGTTACATAATGTATATTGTCATAATTCATTTTAGGCAAAACTTGATAATTATATGAACTACATGTACACAAGTTATGATAATATTTGATTTTTATACATTTTGAAAGGATATGAAAACATTTGAATTTTACTAAGTATTGTTTCACATGCCACAGACATACAAAATGTACAGGTTAAAATGCATTTTTCCCGCATTTAAATAACCCAAGTATTTTAGACATGGTTTTTATTTAATAGAATATAATATGTAAAAAAAATATTTATTGATATATTTTTTTAAATTGTAAACGTATAATTTATGTTTTTAAATAAAATAATTTGTTGTTATATTTATACTGCTTTTTTTTTTGGAGGTAATCCTACCATGTCAGTAGAAACAACTCTCCATTTTTCCTGGGATTATGCACAAGCTCATTTTCCACACCATGCACAGCAAGTAGAATCAATCTACATTTTTTGTACTCCAAAAGAACAAGGAAATGTAATGTATTTGGAGTCTGAAGGATCTGGTAATTATTTTTTTCTTTAATTTATGAAATATTTTCATTAAAATGTATGTACATGATGTAATAAAGAGTTACTTTAATACGAGCCATTTTCACTTTGAGACTTAGCTATTATTGATTTTTCTGACTGTAAAATGCTCTTAAAATGTATGCACATCCATTCAAATTAATGTTCTAAATATATATGTGTGTAATGGAAGAAAACGACAAAATTCCTTACAACATGTACACACATATAAATGTGCAACAGAGGATAACTATTTTTAATATATACAGAGACTACATGTATATCTGCAACATGTATTGGTGAAATTCTAATGTAGAAACAATAACAGAGGTAACATTTTGCAGCTCATTTAATTTGGGTAAAGGGGAAAAACTCTATATTAAAAGCAGTGTTACTAGTGAAGAGAAGATGAATGCTCTAGTTAGAGAGACAAAATCAACTCTACAAATCTTATGTACTGATATTTTCTTTGTAAACGCAATTTACTGTACACTTAAATCAAATGTATTACCAGAAAATATAATAGGTAGATACTAATAATAGTATGCCAGCTATTTCATGATTTTTTTTATTATTAGAAAATAATAACATGTCTTTGTATTGAAATACATTCAATTTCTCATAAATACTTGAATGAACTCGGATAACTTCACAATAAAAAACTAGTACACTTGTACATTTTGTATCTTCAGAAAATCAAATTGCTTTTTTGTTTTAAAGGATTCAACAATTTTAAACAATTCAACTAACCTACTAACAAAATATAACATTAGTGATCTGCATATGAATGCAATGTCTTCTATAACTTTTAATTGACTTTAATGAAGCTTAACATAATTCAAGTATACCACCTTGAAATGGCTATGGAGAAAATTTATTTTTACATGCTTATATTGACTGACAAATTTGAGATATTGAACAAATAATATGAATTTGTTTTTTCAATTACAGGTAACTGAAACAGTGTAAAGGTCAAGTAGAAATGTTCGCTATGTTCCATATATTGTAAATGATGTGATGGACCCAGTAATATTATATGAGTGGAAGTCTTACTTGCAAGAATTCTTTATGCCATTGAAACATATTACTGACTACTATCGCTTTTTCATTGATTCTAAGCATCCACTACCATCCAGGTGTTGTAAAGTGCAAACAAAGGGTATCATATGAACAATTCACATTTAATTTGCTTAAATTCAAAACTATTCTTTAACAAACACAAACCCTTCCAAATGTTTCAACCATAAAGGTTTTGATACAGCAAGACAGTGGTACTTGTATGACCATATAGAGGAAGCTAAGGAACTGACATGCCCCAAGCCAACTGTTCCAAAGAAGGAAATATACAAGTACAAATTAAGAAAAAGATAATGAGCACAGACCTAAAAGGGGAAGGAAAAAGGCCCTTCTGAATTAAAAATAGACAACAATATGTCTTCATCATGTTTAATATTTAGACAATGCAATAACTATCAATGCATGTATGATGCTTGGTTTAGGTTTATGGTGTTTAAAGCCACTTTCAACAATATTTCATTATATCGTGGAAGTCAATTTTTTTGGTGGAGAAGATCGGAGTACCCAGAGAAGAATGTCAAGAAATAGAATATTTTCTTTTGAAATTATAAATAACTTGACCTTGAAGTAAAAGGTCAAGGTCACATATAATAGCATATGGTAAATTAACTTGGTATATGGTTTAGGTTAATGGTGTTTAATGCCACTTTCAACAATATTTCAATATATCGTGGCGGTTAATTTTATTGGTGGAGAAGTCTGGTGTAGCCGGAGAAGCATGTTATGAAATAGAATGTTTTTTTGTTCAAATTATAAATAACTTGACCTTGAAATAAAAGGTCGGGGTCAAATATAATAGCATATGGTAAATTAACCTGGTTTAATCTAGCCACATGACAAAAATGTAGAGTCTAAGCCCAATGAGAAAAAAGTTATGAGCAAGATACCATATTTTCATATTACAGTCAGTAATTTGACCTTGGGGATCAAAGGTCAAGGTCACGGATAAAAATAACTATGAAAAGTGAATTTTAATAAGTTGATGAATAGACATGCCAAATATCAGTAGCCTAAGTCAAGCAATAAGAAAGTTGTAGATCTGTGAGTGTGGTATGCTTCATTGTTGAAAACCATGAAATAGAATGAAAAATCAATTGAACACAAAAGCAAGGTTTATACTGAGGCTAATATATACAATGGCCATATCTCGAAAAGTACTTTAGATATTGCCATAAAATTTGCACATAAGCTTTATTGATATAGTACAACACCAAACATGCCAAAAACTCAAAATCTGATTTTCCCTCATCTGGACCCATTTTCGCAGTCATGGTCACATATTTGATGTGTACTTTATGTTATAATATGTATATATGCTCTATTATTTTAAGTGGATTCATAGATGTGTGATCAAACAATATTGAAATGTAGCAACGGCCGTACTGATTTTATCCTTGAAATTCTACATCCAAATGGGTAATAGTATAGAGGATTACATGACGGCCATTGGACTGTCTAATACCAAGAAAGGGTGTCTGTGTGGACTGGTAAATTTATGGGTAGAATCACATCAACATATTATGTTAACTAACTTACAGTGTTCGGCTCTTGTGTTATCTTTCTTCTACAGAGTACGATTCCGAAAATTAATATAGTTTTCCTGTCATTTGTATTACAATTTATCTTAATTATAGTTGATGTAGAGATACATCCTGGTCCAGGTACGTATAATTAGATTCCACTGGTGAACATTACCATTAATAATGTCGACAAATATATTTCCATTATAATTGTTTGAAATAAATTACTGAATTGCACTTTATTCAAAATGTCGCCGATGAATCTGATATAATATAAATTTAGATGTGATTATTAATAACGATGATTTATCACTTGATTTCATTTCAAATACCGTCATCAGGACGAATCTTAATAACTCAGGTGGTGGGATTCTCATTTATTCTAAATATGATATATATGTTGAACGTGTAACTGGCTTAGAAAACGAAACAATCTGGATAAACGTTCGAGCTAGAGGTCAAACCTTCCTTTTGTGTAACACTTATCGACCCGAATGGACAATGAATACTGAACACGATTAAATCACGCAATAGTAATGGGTTGCCAGGTAAACGATAATATTGTGATTTTGGGTGATTTTAATTCCGACTTATTCATAGCTAATATTACATTAATAGAAACTATGATGCTGTTTAGCTTAGTCAATATTATTAGAATTACAGACCATAGTAATACATTACTTCATCCTCAGAGCTCTGCTTCATCCCGTTATTATTAGTGATACTGTGAATTATATCTATTCTGATGTCTTAAAAGAACCATCAGAAATTAACTATTATGCCTCTGTGGCTTTTTGTAACGTAATTAGAATAGTTGTGGAATATTTGTGTAAAATAATCATTGCGTTCTCGTCAAGAGTGCAAGTTGGCATGATGGCAAAACCAAGCTTCAATTAGGCCTATATAAATGATGGGCCATATGTTCGCTACCTTCTAGATTGATGACCATTTCCCTGAAGAGATGCTTACCTGATTATCCTGATTGCTGTGTTGTTATTAATTAACAATAATTTATAATTATCTGTTTATAATCATTCATAATGTAATATTCATATCGCGGATAAAGAAGTTAACGATAAGCGTTATGCTTTCTCATATTTGGTAACTGTTAAAATCACATACTGTGTTTCTACTTGGAATATACGATCACGAGCCATGTGGACTTCCAAGAATGAACATACACATTTTCAATATAACTTGATGTTCTTATATTAGGAATGGGATTCAAATTCTATCTCGCCACTATAGGTATTACTAAAAGTTGTACAATTATTTTCATCTTTCTTTTAAAACTCATTCCGTCATATATTATACGATGTCCAAAGAGTGTTGCTGGTTCATTTAAACGGGAAGTCTGGCTATATGATATAGTTAATAAACAAATTTTTTTCTCGAAAAAAAAAAGAAGAAACAAATGACCGAAGAACCCTCCTCTGCCAATTTGATGATGTATATGACATGAGTAGTCAAACTACCATTTGAAACATTTCTCGAATTGGGAGTGTATTCCAATCAAGACAATTACTGTTAGATCTAATGACAAACCGTGGTTCACCAGTGAAATCCGGAAAGAAATATGTATCAGGGACTGACTCCCCAAAGTAATGTTTAAAAATCATAGAAACTCGGATTTTTGTAAATATCAAAACATAGAAACCGGGTTAATAATTTGCTTTAAAAATCGTAAAAGAAAAATTTGAAACTTAGATAACGTTATTGTTGATTGATTGATTGATTGATTGATTGATTGATGTTTAACATCCAGCAAGCAATTGTTCTGCTATATTCAGGACGAGAACATGTTTACAATAAATCAATATGTAGGTTGAAAACGGGCGGACGGACAGGCCAATGGGCAAACAAATTTAAACGCCACGGGACTCGAAACAAGGACAGGTGATGAGTAGGGACGGACAATTTAGCCAGTGCAACAGGTATCCTAAGGACCACTCATCATGAGCATAATACTCATCATGAGCTGTTACATTGGGTTCTTTAACATAGAACATTCCATAGCCTATAGGTACTTCCCACAGGCTTCTACATTAACATTGTTTTAACTTGTCCCTTCGGACAACTAACTGAAACGAGTTGCAAGTCAAAATCATTTGGCCTTGTTTTATACTCGGCTATGAAAACAACTTCCGGTAGGGGATGGGATGACCTTGGGCCTCAACTCTTGGGGCATTCAATTTGTCTATGCACCCTGATCATAAATATATATGGCTTAGGGGAGGGGATCTCAACCATTGAAAAGTTCACCTCAGGTAGGGGGTGGGGTATGACCCGCGGGTCCTGAGCTATAAGGCATTTAATTTGCCTAGTCACGCTGATCCTAAATATATATGGCTTAGGGGAGGGGATCTTAACCATTAAAAAGTTCACTTCAGGTAGGGGATGGGCTATGACCCCCAGGACCTGAGCTATACGTCATCTAATTTGCCTAGTCACCCTGATCATAAATATATATGGTTTACGGGTGGGGATCTCAACCATTAAAAAGTTCACTTCAGGTAGGTGTGAGGCATGACCCCCGGGACCTGAGCTATAATACATTTAAATTTGCCTAGTCACCCTGACCATAAATATATATGGTTTATAGGTGGGATCTCAACCATTAAAAGTTCACATCAGCTAGTGGGTGGGATATGACCCCCGGGGCCTGAGCTATAAGGCATTTAATTTGCCTAGTCACCCTGATCATAAATATATATTGCTTAGGGGAAGGGATCTCAACCATTAAAAAGTTCACTTCAGATAGTGGGTGGAGAATGACCCGGGGCCTGAGCTATAATGCATTTAATTTGCCTAGATCATAAATATATGGTTTAGGGTGGGTATCTCGGTCACATAATTTTATACAGATTCATTTTAACTGTATTATACTGAAGTAAATGTCAATATTTAAATTAAAGTTATCTCCCTTTCCACAGAAAAACAATTCTTTGTAGAAAGCATACCATCATAAACATCAATTTCCTGAGGCGGCCACGTTTGCTAATGAATCGGGACGAAATGAGGAATCTTCATAGAGGACCTTCCATAGATGCTTCCTACCAAGTTTCAATTCATTTGGATCAGTATTTGTAGAGGAGAAGATTTTTAAAAATAGGTCAATCAGAAGTAAGAATTGCATGTGGCGGCCATGTTTGTTAATGGATCGGGACGAAATGAGCAGTCATTATAGAAGACTTTCCATAGATGATTCATACCAAGTTTCAATTCATTTGGCTGAGGGGTTTTAGAGGAGAATATTAAAATGTGAAAAGTTAATAGACGACGAACGACGGACGCCAAGTGATGGCAAAAGCTCACATTACCTTTGGCAAGGTAAGATAAAAAGGGTGCATTCCACTCGCTGCCTCAAGTGATAAAGCTTACCAGTTGCTTGTCCATGGTCGGTGGTTCTCTCCGGGTACTCCGGCTTTCTCAGCCACTAAAACTGATCGCCATGATATTGCTGAAGTATTGTTGAAAGTGGTGTTAAAACACCAAAAATCAATCGATCAGTCAACCATATCAAAATTCAAATCAGAATTAACGAAAATCAATGAAACTGACAATCATAGCGAGCATCCCAAGATGCGAACTAATCAGCAAACATGTGTGTAAGGAGATGAATCAATATACCAACAATACCAACCGGAAGTGGTTTTTAAGTTTCAGCACAGAATGGACAATAGGAGCGAATGACAGGAAATAGCCTATTAATTAGAATAAAAAATAACTATCCAGTTTAAAAAAAAAAGGAATCCGTACAGCTTCTTTACATGAAATGATTAATTTATTTAAAAAAATGACAATCGCTATAGTTTACGTCACACAAGTATTGTTACGTGACGTCATTCATTTCATGATCCCTGTCACTGACAGTGACACTGTTTAGAGTAAACAATCATTCATTGCCCTGCGTTTCTCAAATTTGGTAATTTACAGTTGGTTGCCGAATAATTGTTTATGTATTGAACGGTGCAGTTCCCGGCAATGTGAAAAGAATGTCTTTATATTTAAAATTAGTCAGATAAATCTCGAGTACGTTGAGACGGAGATTCCGCAATGTTTACAAAGAGGTCACTGAGGTTTTCTCGCATTCCTAATCTATGACGTCACGAAAGTTAATTCCTACTATTAAAGTACATCTTGTATCACATACAACATTTTGTATCACATAGGTGTATATATTAGCAAAATAGATTTATTCTATATCATAAGGTTAGATAAATGATCATTACAGAGTGAAGTACAGGAAACAGCCTTTTAATTTGAATAAAGAATAAATATCCAGTTTAAAAATAACCCAAGAAATTAGAAAGGAAACCGTACATCTTCTTTACATGAAACAATTAATTTATTTTAAAAATTGACAATCGTTAGACCTTCTTGTTTCGCCCCTAAAGCTGTCGTCACACGATTTCGTTGATCAAAATGATTTTAAAAACAATATTGATTCAGTTGCCAACTCGTTTAAATACATTTTTGTACACATGAGACAGAAAAAAAACATTTAGTCTTGTCGTTTGTGTGATGCAAAAATATAGTCTGCTATGATCTAGCTTTACAAGACGCAATGACGAAAGGAGCGAAAAAAAAATATAAAAGAAAACTGCTTTAAATCAGTGAAAGTATTAAAGCGTAATTGCTATCTTAACAGCATATCTATGATTTTCTCTTTAATTCTAAATCTACCTATCAAGTGCCCTTCCGTGCGAAAAACGTCGCATTTTTCTGCGATACGCCTAGCTTGCAGCTATAAGCCTACAAATCCACAATATGTGACCATTTATGGAGTACTACGAACGGTTTAAGTTAACTTATATTTTATAGGCAGTAAACAAGTAGAACATGGACAAAAATTATAAGAGCGATTACCAGCCTTTTCATTTTGTTTTACCAAAAAATATATCTTTCGGACAAAAAATGACTTCAGAGTTTGAAATATATTAGCAGGGGCTCCCAAATTCCCTTGATATCTGGTATGTGACACCATAATTACTGATATTCCTAATAATACTGAAGTTAATAAAATGTTGAGTGTGGGCTACCAAACCTACACTAACGTTAAATATAGCAGCAGAACCGTAGCTCTTTATCATGGTCCTTTGTTTTGTCCACAAAAACAAAAAAAATAACCAAAGACTAATAGCAGCTACGGACCCTCAGCTACGTTAAATCTAGCTGCAGAACCGTAGCTCTTTATGTCCTTTTTCTTTTTTTCGGGGTCCGCCCTATCAGAAAATTTCACAGGACCTAAAAAGCTATGATTCCGCAGCTACATTAAATCCTGCTCTTAAATATATGTAGGATGGACAGGTTAAGGTTCGGACATGAAAGACCCAATGACTCAGACTGCTGTCTAATATGTACATGTGTTTCTGTGAGAAATTTTGAAAACGCAATCAATAAATCATACACAGTGTCACACCGTACAGCCGCATTGTATCTTCTTCTTCTTCCAGTGTAGAACATGAGTGGTGGCCGATTGTTTTAAGCTATGCGGGACTAGGCATGCCAGGTGCACAGCTGATGTCCCTAAGACTATGTACAATTAAAAACTTCACTATGACACAGTTAAAACTGTTTACACTGGTTAGCATGGCTAACCTGTTGTTGGAGGTTATCCCTGAACTCCTCTATGGAGCTGGCCCCAACTGTGGTGTCTGGTTGGTGATTCCATTCTCGTCACAGCGCTGTTCTTTGGAAGGAGTTTCTGAGAGTGTCATAATTTGACCTCTCCTGGAAGAACCTATGTTGACCTTTGGTTCTGCTGTCATCAGGTCTGAGGTATAAGTCTCGGTCGATGTCCACGAGTTGATGCTGGATCTTATACATCATAAATAGTCTGCTTATCCTCCTCCGTTGTTCTAAAGTCTGCCACTCAAGTGATGTTAACATGCTTGTCACACATCCTGGTGTTCTGCTGGTGTAATCATTTATGACTAAGCGGGCAGCCCTTCTTTGTACATTGTATAATGTCTGTATCAGGGTTTAGGTGGTGGAATCACAAACCATTGCTGCGTATTCCAGGATTTGTCGTAGGATCGTGAGGTAGCTGGTTTCTCTTACTTGTTTCATTTTGATCAACTACCGATTGGTTCGATCAAAATTGTTTGTTTACAACAAGAGAAGTGGATCAGCGGGGGTAAGATAGTCGATATTGTATGCCTTTTCTGTCGGAGTTATGAGTTGATTTGTGCGTGAAATGAATGAGTATATCTTTCTTTATGAAAGCTATTATTTGTTTTCTTATATCATTGACATTTCGGTGAACTTTGAACCACATTTTTACAAATAATCATGTCAAAATTAACGTTATGAACTTTCATCATTTATTTTACAAAACATGTAGGCCTACATAAACACATACGAGCAACGCGAGCCACAAGGCATGATAGACGTTTGACTCTTCACAGTCAATTGAAGGTTCAAAAATAAAAAAATAATAATAAAAAAATGTTTTTCTTATTATTTTTTTTTTTTTATGAACTTCAAGAGACTGTGGACTCATAATCATAGACTAATAAAATACATGTACATGTCTATGCGTAGATGCGATGTGCCTAATCCATATTACTGTTCCTTAATATTATTATTATGGCCGTCGTAAAATTAATAATATCTTAACCCAGCTAAGAAGTACAGCTTCGGTTTTGAATTATGATTTATGTCGAGTTGGAATAGTAGCTGATTCATCTTGTCGATGTGGTGTTGCCCTTGAAAATTTAAAACATTTCTTTTTGGATTGTCCAATATACTTACAAGCTAAAACTACATTGATAGATGATCTCAACATGGTTACAGCATGCTATACTCTAGATATTAAGGGTGCATGCCTGGCTAACACCAACATTTTCCCATAGTTCATTTTTTTTTTATTTGCATCATTGAATTGTCATGTCTAAATACATTCTCTGCCAATGTTTCAAGAAATTTCACCGTGCCGTTTTCCCTATACACCATCCTAAATATAGCAATTTTGGAAGTATTCTTGACCCCAGTTGGCAATACTACTTTCGGAAGCTTCTAACAAATATACACACTTATTTATGGTTGAAAGGGAACGTTTTTGCTTTAATACACTTGACAGTGTTATTGTTAAATACATATGAAATAGATAGCATATATGAATATCGTGTTTGGAGATAATCATGTGCAAGCAAAGAAGTTGAAAATGGAAAAAAAGATGAGATTCCCTGAGGTCCTGGTATTAACAATCTGAATTAAAAACAATCCTGTCGATTAATTTCCACCAAAAAATGTCAGTAAATAATATACATATAGACATCATTGCACCAAATTTTACAAAGTTTTATTGTCGGATTTTTAAGATATTTAAAATTATGTTTTTTATCAATGACCCCCAGAAAAAATTCAATTGTCAAGGGAAATTATTACACACTCAGCCTTTGCTGTTTCTTTATTTGTGAGAAAAAAAAAACTAGTTACCAATAACTAAAAGCTTTTGAATTCTTATATTTGGCATAGTAGATGTCCAAATTGCAATTGTCTTTTTTATTTTCAGGTCGGATGGGGAGGGTTGGTTTGAGGATGACTCTACTCGAATGATTCATTACAGAAAACCAGACAGCCACACAGCTGCATTGTTGAATTCCTTCAAATTATGTGCTCCAGTTGCATTCATTCGATTCTGGTTATTTTTTAGAAAAGATTTTTAAGTGGAGCAGAGAGGATCAGGTATTACACACAAAATATTTCCCCAAACATAGTTTTCCATTTTGTTACCACCATAAAAATAATTTACACCTTGTTTTATCTGATGTTCTCGTCCAAAGTATAATTTTGAATGGCAAACAAGGTACTTTCAAAACTTCAGGGAAGAAGTGCGGTGACCGAAAATCAATAATCTCTCTCATCTATATGCTTTCTATTTACATTGTGCACAGCAGACGATGTATCTCACCTATTGCCTGTGCTTTGTTTCATACGGCACAAAACAATCAATAATCGCATTTTGTGTATTTAGTAATCTTAACAATATGACATCGCTGTAAACTAAAGAAAAGTTTAAATACACTTAATTATTTTCCATTTATCACATATTGCCGTGTTGTGTATTTCATAAGGCACAGAAAATCGCATGACATCGCTGTCCATGTACACTGCAGCAGATGACACACATTTCACTAGATGACAGAAAATCTATAATCGTTCTCTGTGAACTTTGTCCAAAGACACACGTAATTTATGTTTTTCCTATAATAGGGACATACTTATTAATGTTGGAACATTCAGATAATAATGTTATCAGTCTCGAGATGTTATATATCTCGTTTTAAATGGCAGTGGTTTTATTAAATACCACTGCCCTTTAAAACGGGATATATATCATCTCGAGACATATAACGTATAATATCAATCGTTGAACACTTATTTGTTTTCTGTTTTATGAAATATGAATCTATTTCAAACTGTCAGCAATCATATTTTAGGAATAGAGGTTATTTTGAGGGAATTTATATATGTGATAATTTGACATTTCACCTGCAAACTGAAAAAGAAGTGCACTTTGTGAGTGAGATGGTGTGTTCACACAAAGCCTAAATTCCTTGAAAATATCCATTATTATTTATAGAGGTATAACAAAATCAGCTGGTTTGATGTTGACCAACGCAATTGATGATTATATGCAACGGTGGAGTTATATTAAAATTAGACAAGCCAAAACAAAAAAGTAAGATGATTTATTTTCATGTTCTGTAGTGACATGAGTGTTGCTAATAGTCACAGACTGTCATGAACTGCTGAAAAATAATAGAAAATTCAGCAAAATATAACAATGTATAACATGACCACAAAGTAAACGTATCTTGTTTATCCTCCTGACATTTTTGGGTCACCTAATAATTATGTGAAGGTCAAAACGGTGCAAACATGAGCATGGGCCATTGCAAATGTTTTTCACGAAACATACATCATATAGTTTCAATATCTCTTCTAAAAACTCTACATTTATTCCAACATGACACTTTCCTTTCAATATATTGATTTTCTTTCGTATCAATATATATTTAGTATTAAGTTTTTCAATGTGACCATTTTATATTAATAAATCATCACCAGGGATAAGTGATTTCCTGACGAATAAAGTAATTGTACTATAGTTTCATTATATCTGGTGTATATATATATAATATTTTTTATTTGACAAACCCTTGAAATTCATTGCAAAACAAGTTTTTCACAGAACATGTGTTATTCTCCTGGCATTTTTAACAACATATTTCGATAGCAATTGTTTCTTGAAAAAGATATTTCAATGTGATTTTGTGGGCACATGCATATAATAATAACACACTTTTATTAGCAGCATTAAGATATAAACAGACAAGGAGCACAGCAATAGAAAGTTTATAAAAGGAAACGGAGTCATTTTTTTAAATACTGCCCCTATCCAATGTAAGCAATCTGTGTTGCAAAGAAACTTGGAATTGAGGGGGGATTTTCAAACACACAGGTGACCATATAGTCGAGAAGACAATGAAAATAGGGCTGTCTCCCATACCCCAAGCCTACAACCTTAAATATGACAATGCCAATTTAACCTATAAACACAATTGTATTATATTTAAATATTTTTTTGATTATATTAAATATTCAAAACTATTCCTTATCACTGAAATGAATTGGGTGAACATGTACATCATATGAATCCATCTTAATTTGTCCTTCAGTCTATGAATATTCATCATCGATTGGTTATTAGTGCTATATATAGTAGTTACATGCCTTTGATATACCTATTTAATGTAGCAAGTTGTAATTTGGAGAATACTTCATAGGTAGGTGTAACTTGTGTCTAATCCATCTTGTGGCAACTACAATATGCTTAAGTCTTTACCGTTCGTATGACCCATATATGGGTCATACGCGTTTTGTTCACTGCCATGATGAAAAAGTAGGGACTTAGCGGGAATACATTACATTTTTGATATGAAGTGCTATACATATTTGGAAAGCATAACATCTCCAGATTAAAATGGATATATAATTTGTTTTTATTGTCAGTGCCTCTGTTTCACGCAAAATTGTTTTAACTAGAGATTTCCCTTTTGAAAATTTGATAAAAAAAATGGGGTTTTTACCAAAGAGATCCCTAAAAATAACTACGCGATAAAAAGTGGGAAAAAAGTACATAGAACGAAATACTGAATAAAACTGAAACTTTCCGTCGATTTACTTTTCTTCAAAATGTCGTTTGTAATTTTTAGGGGTTCAATACCTCTTCGGTTATATCGAAAACTACGTGCTCCATATCGATTTTTGAGCCAACATTTAGAATTTGGTATGTATGTTTTTCTGTAGATTGAAATAGGGAAAACTAATTCCAGAAATAGAAAAATGAATAAACTGTCTTTAATTTGATGTATGATACATAACTCTTCAGTGAGTAAATTTTGTGTACAAGTCCATTAAATTCACATCTTGCTCTGAAAAAAATACGGAAATTCTATCTGTCATGCCCTCTGAATTACATGTACAGACACCGTGCACAAAATGGAGTTGTCCACGGAAAACGCCCATTCAAATGGTAAGACTTGTAAATTAACTTCTGAAACTCTTTTGTAAATAATTTACAAAAAAATGGATTGATATGTTTTCAGAAATTGTTCACTGTTGGAATATTTAGATCGCGGTAAGCTGAAAACCTTCGACTTCGTGAACTATTGATACAGTCAGTTTATTGAAAGTTCACAAATCTTTAATGGAAAAAAAAAATTAAAGCCTCAAACGACCTCCTCTTGTCCTTTACAGTGAAAAATGATATAAACTGTGAATTACATTTTATTTTTATAGACTAGTTCTACACAAACTATTAGGAAACTTGCGGCTTGTGACGTTGTGTAGCAAGAATTGAAGAAGGCATGGCAGTATGTGCCACGCCCACATCCACACGATTATACAATGACTGACATTATTACGAAAAAGTGTACAAGGTATTTATATTTTTTTTTGTGTGTTGCTTTGAAACCTGTATATTTCCAGATTTTGAGGATGAAGGAATGTCTGAGGAAGAGGATGATTATTTTGACTATCTATATATAGGCCTAGTTACATTTTTTTACTTGGGGATGAAAATGGAGAAATACAAGATCCAGATGAAGTTTGGCAACCACCAAAAGTTTATATGTAAAGTTCAAACACAAATGTTTAATAAAACTAGTATTACTGTGAGCACAGCTCACTAAGATATACCCCCACTCCCCACATCTGCCCAACCTATTTCCATAACCAAAACATTACTGATGGTTCTGACTAATAATAAAAGGGACCCTCCTCTATTACCCAGCCAATGATTATTTAGTAAAGTTTCACCAGATTCCATCATACATTACTAAAATTTTCCTATGACATTGTATAAAATATAAGACCCCTAATTCTGGAACAATAAAAGTGAATATCATCAAAATTGAAAGAGACCCTTCTTCTCTCTTTATGAGTAAACTATTGCTCAAATTTCAAAATATTCTGGAAATACTACTCAAGTTATCATACGACATAGGGTAAAAATCATATTTTCGGTCATATCAAGTCCTCCTCTCTCCACCAGTAAACATCTGATAAAATCTTAAAAGATTCTACGAAACACAGCTCAAATTTTGTACAACATAGGATTTGTCTACAAACGGACGGACATGGTGAAACCAGAATACCCCCTACAACTTCGTTGCGGGGGTATAATAAAAAATGCGCACACAAAAAATAATCACAACATAATATTAGGAAAGTGATACTAGGTTATTTTCATTCAACATGTTTGGTCATTTCTATGTAATGTGTCAAGGATTATTATTCATCATGCATATAACCACTTTTTCCTGTGCGAAGGGATAAATTTGTTTTTGTTCATCATGACATTCGTATTTTATTTCAGGTTCTTCTGTGTATGTACATATACCCTCAGTACCACCCTCCACTAAGAAAGGAAAAATGTACATGTATAATGTAGGATCTCAACTATCCTTGCTGAGATGACAAACATTTGTAACATAACACAAATGCTTTGCATATATCCATATGTCAGTGAGATATTTAGGATTCAGTGATTCTCTTAATACTTTTGTTTTTTTTAATGTGGATTCAAAATTAGTTTTTATTTAAAAAAAAAGATATCACATTTATCACCATCTTGGTAAATGTAATAAAGTTGTTGTGAAATATAAGTTTAATTTTTTTATTCTGCACAAAATAAGAAATGTTTCAAAGAAATGATCCTTGAGAGTGCACTTTCTTGATACATGTTTCTCAGCAGTGTATCATTTTTTTTCACTTTTCCCCACCCTGCATAAACTAGGTAAGAATGACTGGTAAACTGTTAATTTCTCTCTGCTTGTAAGTCATGTGAAAAATTAACTTGATATCCTGAGGGTATACTAGTATGTTTCATATTAAAGTTTGTATTATCTCATCTACAGGTCATCACAGTCTTCATTGGAAAGTACGTCAAGTATGGGTGAACCTACATCTACCAGTGTATACTGGAAGGATGACAATGTTACAGATGAGGGTGCACCAGATCCAAAGACAGACAGTTCAGACCAGGAAGAAAGCCTGGAATACATCTTGGAAGACTATCACGTTATTATTTAGACTTCTTGTAAATTATTTTACTCGTTAAAATTGTCTCTATGACACTCATATGCAAAATACTATTGTTACAAACAGCTTGAATACACCTTAAATGTAAGGCAATACAGTGTTCTTAGTTTTACACAGATTTATTTGCAAGCTTAATTCCATAATATGAATAATTTTTACATCAATAAAAGTAAACAACACTAGAAGAACTTGAATAATAATTATATTATTTACTTTATTTGTAGTTGATAAAAAAGCATTAAAGAAGATATTAACTAATGGTAAATGTTTGTAAGAGTCCTTTTACTGTAATGAAGCTTCAAAGAAGATTATTCACTGATTGTTGATGTTCTGCTAAAAACGTAACATCAGGATGACATTCATACACTTTGTTTTTCAACCTTTGCTGGGTTGGAAGTGTTTTCCTCTTGTGGAGAAGTGTGAGTTTGTCTCACTGCTGAAGGCTTCAAAGTAAATGCAGAATGAAGAACAAGGATCAAAGCTCTGTTTAAATATATTTGTGAAATATGAATTGTGTTATGATTTTACATGTATATCTGTGTTATGATTTTACATGTATATCTGTGTTATGATTTTACATGTATATCTGTGTTATGATTTTACATGTATATCTGGATCTCCTTCTTTTCATTTGTCAGTTTTATTGATATTAATGTTTTTTTTTTATTTTTTAGACAAACAATGAAGTCTTTGAATACTCCCATCAACTTGTTTATACTTTTTTTGACCAACATGCTTGTAACATCACTGTGAATTGCAACAAATCAGCATGCAGAATTTCATATAAGAAATGGCAACTTCAAGTCATATGCAAGATCTGATGGTACATGGGAAAGAGTAACTGAAGCTGAGATGGAGAAGTAAGTGAGATACATGTCTACTGCTTTTATAAGAAAAAAATACCATTTATTTAATTATTTTTAAATCATGTCATAAGCTATTTATAGAGACATTTCTTATCCCAATTCAGTATGTAGAATACTACGAAATGAAGAACAATAATGTTTGGAAACAAATACCATATATGGTTTTGATGTTCACACACAAGAAGGTAACATGTGTATATTGTTACAAATCAAGACTTTGTCCAAAGATTTTGTTTTCTTGATAACTGATTTTTAAATGACATTTTAATAATCCTGAAAACAGATATATTTGACCATTGTATACGCCCGTCTCGAGAAGGGTTGTATTATGTGACAGCAGAGTCGTTTCCACATGATAACTTAAGTTCTGTATATTGGATCTTTACCAGCCTTGGCCACGTGATTGCCCTGTGGAAGCGGAAGAACTCTATTTAAAATATAAGCTTTGGTAGTTTAAAGACAAACACTGAACTTCCAGTTCAGAGATGGTGGTTCATATCCACCCCGCAGCTAAGAACAGTTATTTTTTTTAATGTTAGTAGTCTTTTTTATCACTAGTATAGGAGCATAGGTATAACCTATTTTTGAAGATAAGAAGTGGCAGATTCAGATGTCACAAAACCTCAATAATTAATGTAAATTCCTAGTACCAGTTATCAATAATTAGTGATTTTAAAGACATCAATTATATCATTAAATGGAAACAAACAAAAAGGTCAATTTATTTTATTTATATGTCACTAGATCAATTTTATATCTGAATATGTGGTGAAATGCTGAAATTCAGACATAGTTTCATGGTTACTATGCAGTAGAAAGGGTTGCTATGCAGAGGGAATGGCGGCTATGGATCAAGACAGGTAGTATATAATTCATATTTCTTTTATTATAAAAAATATATTAAAAGAGACTGACACATTTACAGCAAAATTCGATTTTTTCATTAGCAATGATTTGTAGAAAGTGTTGTTGTAGATGCAGCAAAACTGCAAGCATTCTTTTATTGTTTGGACATGAACATTAACTTACCAATATTCTAGTAGTAAGTAATATTAACAATCACAATCTACCTTTAAATAAAAAAACTGAACATATCTTTTCAATGTATTTTTTTGTAAAGAAATTGATTTCATGTTGCAATACTGAAAATCATATCTTGTCCTCACGGTTCCCATGCAGTAAAAATGGTTGCTAAGAATAAATTACAGGTTATAAATATATATGTTTTACTCTTGAAAGTGCGAAAATATAAAAAGATAAGACAACGTTCCTGTATAATTATATTTCTTAATATAATAGTAATTATTCCATAGTTATTAGAAACACTGTTGGAAAAATGACCGTAAATTGCTACGGTAGAGGTTACTTAGCAACCAAAAAAAATATACTTCTGCTGAAAATCCAAAATACAAATGAGTATGGAATAAAAATTAAATATCATAGGAGATATTTAACGTTAATATTACACACTATTTCACAATGTATAGTGTGTTTATAGTGGAACCTTTATGTGTGTAATGAAAAAATATACGTATTTTTGCTAATTAGTGAATGCGAATGTGGTTACCATAGCAACAGCTGTTGTTTTTTTCTGCAATATAGCATTTTATTTAAAAAAAAAAAAAAAACTTTAATGCCATCACTTTGGTACCTAACATTAGGATGAATCTTTGATATCACCATACTAGTTTCTACAACTCAAACTTAGCTTTTGTCATTATTTTGCACCAAAAAGTCATAAATGGTAAAGAGTTAAACTAAACTAATTTGAATATTTTTTGTAAATTGTTCTTAATCTAGATGAATTGTAGATATACATGTATTGTTTGTTACAACATGGAATAAAATAAGAGGATTATTTACAGGTCTTTGAGGTTTATCAAGTTGCTGAACATGTCTGATTTGATTGATGTGATTTTATTGTAATGCAAATAGCTGCAAGATAAAAGTATCAGTGTTTGGAACTTGCATACTCTATGTGATGACATATTTCAACGTAATATGATTGATAAAATGAATAACTAAATATACCATGCTGTCAGTATATAATCGGAATATCATGGGCACATGAGCAAAATAGATACCTCTGATTTTGATTGTGTTAGAATTGGCTGCAAAAAAACACACACGCACGTATTGGTCTTAAATAATAGTCATCCAGCATCAAAAATGTATCATCAATGAAGCTTCAATTTGAGCGTCATGCCCATCATATTAAATCGGACATCGTAAACAGTGGGTGCTTGTGCTCTAATCAAAGAACTTTTCATCTCAAGGAACTATGGTAATCCTACATACTAAATTACTAGTTACGACAAAGAGGACAGCTTTGGATAATCACAAGTTATTGATGTCATTAATGAATTTCTCATTAAAGAGTAATATAATGACTTTCGTACTTTATTTGAGATGCTAACATTTCCGAGGAATACAGAGAAAGATATTTTAACGGTTCTTCTAGTTCTTCAACAAAATAAAACTGTCTATAACTATGACTAAGCGTTTGTGTTCAGTCCAAGAAGGCCTGCAATCATACTGTAATAAAGTCCATTCACGTAGTAGCTTCAATACAATGTGGATACTGACATATTCTAAAGACCTACTGGATAATTCTAATTCTCGTTTTTATTTTCGAGAAGTTCATTTGTCAAAACAATGACCTCAACAGTTTACAAACCATTCCTCTTAAAAATGTATATACCATAGCCATGTTTAATGAAATAATTTGCAATGCAGTTAACTTTAAAATGGTAACCAACGTTACAAATTTATAGTTTTCGGTCATGAATTAACTTATTATTTTTAGTCAAGCACGAGAAAAGACAAAATGCGCTACACAGAAAATGAAGTCATCACTGTTTAGGAGTTCGGTATCGATAATATATCTGTAGTGTTCCGAGGGCACATTTACCAGCAACTTGTTTCATATATA
The DNA here is from genome assembly GCA_002080005.1 of Gigantidas platifrons. Taxonomy (NCBI): domain Eukaryota; kingdom Metazoa; phylum Mollusca; class Bivalvia; order Mytilida; family Modiolidae; genus Gigantidas; species Gigantidas platifrons. Next base: position 65,688 of record MJUT01063371.1, read on the forward strand.
AACAAAACAATGCCTATTACATGTATTGACATATTAGGTCTATACTTTTGTACAAATCATACTAAATTATACTGACAGAGTTAGTAAGCTTGGTAGATTATTGAAAGTGTTGTTCTCTATCACTGATATGTCATTGCGATATAAATATCTATAAATAGTCAACAAATGTCTTGTTTATACTTTATTAAGTCTGTAGCTTTCTGTTCAGTTTAAATCAATACATATATCACACTATTGTATAATTTGAGTTGTTTCAATAAAATGTATTTATATTACTGTTTAGAAGAAAACCCATTCTAATTAAGGTAGCTATTTATATATATGCATTTCAAGTCGAGTTTAATTAATGAATGCTCTCAATCTTTACAGGTAACCCTTTGCGGGTATGTTTGAATGGAATCGAGTGATGGATTGATTAATGCTTCACACCAACCTTCAGCTATAGCAAAACAACATGGACAACCATTCTAATTAATGTAACTATTTACAAATATGGGTTTCTAACCGGGTTCAAAATCAGGCGTTACCTGTTACACTGTACTTGTATGTTTGATTATAATTATAAAAGTTATTTTATTTTTTTGTGGAATTTGCATGCTTTGTGTTAATTGTTTTTAATCTAGACAAATTGTACATGTATTATTAGTTATAGAATGGAATGAAATGATAGGAATACTTACAGGTTTTCAAGGTTTTCCAAGTTGTTGAATGCTTCTGATTGGATTGATGTGATTTTATTGGAACTCAAATCGCTGTAAGATAAAAGTAATACATCAATACTAGAAACTTTGATATTCTATGTAGTTGTATATTGAAAAAGGTGTAATAAGCATGTTGTAAGTCTTTCTAATATTCCTGATTTGATTTATATGAAGAACTAAATATACCACACCATCAGAACAGCTGCTATATCTAGTGGTAAAATCGTACAGACAGGGACAAATTCGTTAGCTCTAACACATATGTACATGAAATCTGATGTGATTTTGATGGAATTGGGTGCACAAGCACACACACACTGTCTAAAATAATTGTCATCCAGCATCATAAATTGAGAATAAATATTTGTTTTAATTTGAGCATCATGGATATCATCGTATAAACTTCCAATTATGGAACACCTCCGGTTCTATGTCAGAGTAATTAAAATCCAATCACAATAAGTGATGGTAAATCAGACATCGTCAACAGTGGGTAATTTAACCTCTAATTAAGAAAACTTTTCGCATTCCTACTTACACAAAACATGTACCAAAATACTAGTTATGACAAAGAGGACATTTTGGCTAATCACAAGTCATCTATGTCATCAATGTATATTCTGTTTAACAAGGAATATGATGGTTTATTTATGTTACATTAAATATTAAACCGTCACAACAATCTATATAGAGAAAGGCTTATTGTAGGTTCTTCTAGTTGTTCAACGAGTGAACGGTCTATAACAATGACAAACATTTTCTTTGCAGTCAAAGATGGACTGCAATCATATTGTGACAAAGACTATTGATGTAGTAGCTTCAATCAAATGTGGATTCTGAAATACTGTAAAGACCTTCTGGATAATTTTAATTCTCGTTTTTATTCTCCAAAATGTAATCTTTTCAAACCTTTAATTCGACAGTTTACAAACAACCCCTTCTGATTATGTATAAATACATTTAAAGAGATCAGCTATAATGCAACGTTACTAACTTATAGTTTTCCATCATGAATTACCTTACTTCATTTTGTCGAACACGAAAAAAGACAAAATGTGATACACAGAAAATGTAGTCATCACTACGTTAGAGTTCGATAAAATATACGTAGAGTTCGGAACGCACATTTATCAGCAACTTGTTTTATATATAAAACATTACCTATAACATGTATTGGCATATCAGGATAAGACCTTTGTATAAATCATACTAAATGATACTCACAGGTATTGTAAGTTTGGTATATTGTTGAAAGCGTTGTCTTCTATCACTGATATGTCATTGGACTGTAATTCTCTATAAATAGTCAACAAATGTGTAATATAAATACATTTTACTGAAACATCAGTATTTACGTTGTACTGGGTTGTTTATAGTAAACATTTTCACACAAAGGATTAAAAACACAGTCGCTTGCAGGATCTGAAGAATAAGCCTTCATACATCTGTTTTCAAGGGAAAGCTTGTTTGCTTCAACATACAAACTCTCAGCTGGAGAGGTTCTGAACGCTCCAAGTGAGAGTGGTAAACCTTGATGATGGACTGTATCAAGCAATCTGATATACGATGGACGGGCGGTACCGTAAACGATACATCCGTAATCCAATTTTGATCAAATGAATGATTTATATAAATTTAATAAAACCGTGCTATCCGCACCCCAATCGGTACTGGACACAAAATATTAAGCGCTTTAAAGCACTTATTTTCAAGTATTTCAAAAGAACGGTAAGCTTACCATCAAAAAGGAGACCTAAAAAGTTTGCCAATTTTCTTTCAGTGTTCTTCGAGATTTCGCCCTGAAGATGCGGAAATTGCCGAAGTTGTCCGATATAGGATGTCTTAGGAACTGTCGCTCGGCCTTTTTGCGATTTGTGATGGTGGCTTTGCAATCATCACTAAATCATGGCTTACCTGTGTGTTTTGGATTTGTAGAGGTTTTTGGTATAGTCTCATCAGCTACTGATATTACTGTTGCATTAAACATCAAAATTGGATCGGTGTTATTTCGATTTGAAGTTTTTACCTGCACATCTGTTCGTACAGGGGCCAGTCAGCTTTGTCAAATTGATACTATGTAGTCTTTCACATACATTAATTTAAGCTTTCTAAAATAATGATAAAATAAAAGGGATGGATCTGTAACAGTAAGATCAATAGCTGAATAAAACCCATTCCCAGGATGTAAATATGTATCAGAACCGTCGTTAAAGATACATTATCCTTCCTGGGAGAAAAAGTCTTCAAGGTTTTGCCTTTGTCTGTTGTTTTTTTTTTGCCACTGCACAAGGTGTTATGTCCATTAAAGTGGCCAATGATTATGAACGGGGTAGGAAGCTGTTCAGTTAATTTTTCTAGTTGAGTTAAACTGAGTGATGAGTTTGGTGGTATGTAAACCGAACTTTAGGTTATAGTTTTATCTAAAGAAATTCGTACAGCAACAGCCTGCAGATCTATGTTGAGATTAACATAGCATACAATGTCATATCTAACGAGGATTGTTGAGCCGCCAACAGCTCTTTCATTCTCATCTACATAAGTGTTCTACACGGAATAATATTTTAGATCGATAGTATTACTTTTTTCGAATGAGTTTCTTGAAGACAAAATGCAACTGGTAGAAGTGTTTGGACTAGTAAGGTGATTTCAATAAACTTAACCTTTAGCCCTTTGGTTGATCGGAGTCGGATCGAGAAAAGGCTTTGCTTCCGTTTGGAATCTTTCCACCGACCTCCCTTCGGAGATCTACTCGGAGATATCTGCATTTCCGATTATTCATTCATAGGAATTGGTGAGTCATCCGGAGGAAGATTCCATACAGATTCATCCTCCGAATCCCCAAGATGTCAATTTCTCATCCCTTGGATAAAGTAGTCCGTTAATTTAGGTGAAAAAGATTGTTCTATCTTACCCCGGCTTCAGAGAAAGACAAGCTACACGCCGTTTTCCCCGCAAAATTGTTTTCCATTGTTGAATTAAATTGTCCATTTATAGGGTCTTGGAAGTATTTTAAATGTATAAATATATTATAAATGCTACCACAACAGCGATAAATGCCTGTACAAATATTATTTGACGTTCGTCAAAGGGAGGTATTTTTTTTTTATTTACGTTAGTTACCTAACAAGGGAGGGCCCTCTATATTTTCTCCACGTAAACAAATATTGACACGATAGAAAAAGATGAGAAAAAGAGGCTAACATCGTAAAGGTGCAAAATTTTGTTATTGGAGAATCTATCACAAATTTGTTAACTTTATTATTTTGAACCTCTTTAAAATTGTTATATGAAAATCTTGTTTTATTTCATTACGTGGCATTTTGGTCCTGTGATACGGTTCGCAAATTAATGCGCCAAACACAAAAAGTAAACAAACATTGACACGATAGAAAGGGTGAGAAAAAGAGTCAAACATCGTAAAAGATGCAAGATAGTAAAATATGTGACACCCGCGGGTAAGAATTAAATCATATCGGACTCGGACAAGCCTCGTCTATCTTGCGCCTCTCCCAGTGTTAGACCCTATATATCTATTGTGGACGTGGACAGGGTCCTTGATCAATTTACCATATCTCTGTGGAAGACCTTTGGAGAGTTGACCTTTTGAAGATTTTTTGGCAACATTGATTTGCTTAGTTGAACCTGCAGAAGAAATTGAAGTTTTGACTGAAGTGGTGGCTATCTGAGAAGAACTTGATGTTTTGTGTGATGGTGTTACAATTTTTTCTGTTGGTTTACCAGTCATGATCAGCCGAGTTGGTTCTTCCGTGTTTTCTATCATGTGAATTGAAAGCACGCCTAGCGACACTGGCGTACGATTTTTGTGCGGGTGAATTATTCGCTGCAGAGACGAATCTGCGCGCCTCAGGGTATGAAATATTTTTTTCTGATTTCATCTTTTGAATTTCCTTTTCTCTCATGAAATGTTGACAATCTTTGGATGAAGCCCTTTGACGTTGACCACAATTGGAGCACTTCAGATATTTATTACAATGGAAGCCCTTGTTGTCTTCCTCTCCACACATTTAAGTTTCCCTTTTCATTGGCCTTTACCATGTCCGAAAGTCGGACACTTAAAGCATTGTATTGGATGCGGGACATATGGACTGACTTTAACATTGTAAAGGCCCATACGTACCGATGATAAGATAGTGGGAAAATTAAAGGTGATAAGGAAAGTGTTAAGTTTAACTAGGGGACCATTTCTTTTAGTAATAAATCGTTTGATATGAATAACACCCCAAGGTACTAGCTCCTCGCAGATTGCATCATCAGATAGATCATCGAAATCTTCGTCTCTGTAGCGGATGATTCTTTGACTGGTGTTAAGAGTTCTATGATGCGTGGAA
>MJUT01063372.1:38554-86139 GCA_002080005.1 Gigantidas platifrons
AAAGTACAATAAATAGCCTTACCACCACACAAACGACAGGGACAGAAAGTATAATAAATAGCTTTACCACCACGCCAACGACAGGGACAGAAAGTACAATAAATAGTTTTACCACCACGCCAACGACAGGGACAGAAAGTACAATAAATAGATTTACAACAACACAAACCATGGAATATGTTCATATACTGTTTAAAGAACCTTTATTTCTGTATGAAGAGATTTATTTCGTGGTAAATGACACCATTATTGAATATAATGTAGGATCACAATTACAGATGGAATGTAATAATAACGTTGTCACATTAACAGGTAATATTGAAATTATATAAATAACACACTTTTCTGTGATATTCAAATTATATACATAGGAAACATTTCTGTGATATTCATATTATATACGTAACAAAAATTTCTGTGATATCCAAATTATATTCATTAAAAACATTTCTGTGATATTCAAAAGAGTTTGAAAATACCAAAGGGGTAATCAGAATCTGTATATAGAAGAACAGACAACACAATGGCCAAAAGAAAAAGTACAAAGGGACAAATAACGATCTACAAAACATACATATAAAGCTAAAGATCGAGTAAAACGAACCCCACTAAATAATATATCCATAGCAAACATTTTCTATGATATTTTGTGATATTCAAATTATATACATTACAAACATTGCTGTAATATTCAAATTATATACAAAACAAACATTTCTGTGATATACAAATTATATACATAACAAACATTTTTGTGAAAGTTTATGTGAAACGAATATGTGCATTTACACATATATATATATAAACGTCTAAAATGGTTTGTAAAACAACACCAAGTACACAAAACAAAGTGATAAAGAATTAAACACTTCGTTGAATGACAAAATTTTCGTCCCACCGAGGGACTTTATCAATGTCTAATGAAATAAAATTTCGAACCAATATGGCGTCTTAATTTAAAAAAAAAAGTTTTTGACTGTCCATTTGCGGGACAAAAGAACCAGAAATTGCACATATGAAATAACATACATAAAAGAATTGAAATCTTACATATAAATTAATGAAAGTAAAATAACAATAATATAAATACACAATCGGGCTACTCATTTAAATAAATGTTAAATTAGAAATAAAAACAAAAACGAGACATTATTTGTAAATGTATCAAATAGAACTGTCAAAAATATATTTGTCAAAAATAATTTTGAAAACGGTATGATACCCAAACTCATTCACAATAACGGCCCATCAAAGTGTGGAATATATACTTTGAGCCAATTGAGCAAACTGTATGTTCTAATAGGACTGGAGGAGACCAACAAAAATAGGAGTCAAGAAAGGATATTATTTTTTCTCATTGATTCCATTCGGTGATAAGGTCTTAAGAAAGGATATTATAATATCCTTTCTTGACTCCTATTTTTGTTGGTCTCCTAGCAATTTATAGGTGCAAGTATATAAATTATTTTGAAATGAAATACATACATCACTTATGCAAGGAAAGTTTGATGATACCAACGGGTTAATTAGAAGCCGTCAATCTAAGAACAGGCAACATAATGGTCAAAGATAAAGGACATGAGGACAAACAACGATCTACAAAACATTACACAGTAAACTAAAGATCAAGCAACACGAACCCCAGGGGTGAACTCAGATGCACCGGAAGGGTTAACAGTTCCTGCTCCACTGCGGTTACACCCGTCGTGTTAGTGTTAAACGACACGAACATGATCTGATATAGAAATCGTGTTGGACAGCAGTATACGTAAATAAATACAAATAACATAAATAAATAAAAACAAATAACATAAATACATATTATTTTAAGAATTTTATATACAAATTATTAGTCACAAATAAATTCTTTTTATGTGTTGAGTTAAAAATGAAACACATAAAACAACATATCGTCAAAACAGTTCCACAATTAAAAAAAATTAGGAATAGAAGCAAAATCGGTAATACTAACACAGACACAGACACATATATATACATGTTCACTCACTGTCTTGGTACAAACTTCAATAGAACGTGGCTGGCGTTAACCTAATTTTATGGACGCAACCTTCGCCTATTATTGCAATGATGTAGTCCTGTAAGTGTTTTCCACATCTGACTAAAATGATAACTCTCAAATATGACTGGATGATGGACATTATTGTTGTACTGAGCAATAATCTTGAACTTAATACATGCTATATTTATTATTGTTATATACATGTAATTGTATCTGTAGGCACACCTATGGGAAGCAATAGTACTCCGGTAACATTTACTGACAAGATTGTTTTATCAGTTATGGCTGGATCGGAGGGGGAATGTAGGATCGTATGTGACTGTAAGTTGTTTTAATTTACACATATATTATTAGTGATAACTGCTATTATTTAGATATACTTTGACAGGAAATATTAATAGCAGGATAAGTTAAGTTGAAATATACAATCTAGTATTTATGTCTTATGTGGTAAATACGATAATGTTGTGTGTAACTATCTTTCAACTATATATTTGTGTCAAAGAAAGCAATCAAATTATATCATAATCTTTATATTAGTAATTATAACATAACGTCCTTCTTTCGCTTTGTAAACAAACACGCGATTTATCGATTGGGTATAATCTCATTAGCACATGCTCCGGTTCATGTGACTGACTTTCCCGTCGTAAATGTACATGTTGATGAATTATCGTCTGCTCGAATTTTGCAGCATAAATTGTGTGCGACATTGTTCTCAAACGTAAATATAAATTACCTTCTTTCAATCAAAGTATACTACGGTATTTGTATTCAGAATCGAAATAATTCATTGAAGCCAGAATGTGTTTTGAGCTTTAACATGGGTTGGCGGATATTAGTAAATTGTATCCCTCGCCTCTAGCTCGTGATAAGATACTAATATCCACCAACCCATGTTAAAACTTAAAACACATTCTGTCTTCCATGACTTATTTCTTAATTATTTATTTCTACAGGTAGTCCTTCCAAAGTATTCGTTGTACATATAAGAATAATTACCGATCCACTACCACCGACTGTCAACTTTGCTTTAAGTATTAAAGAGATACACGAAGATACGACCTACATATATTTCAATCATTGGCAAGATTGGTATAACATTACTCTAAATGGTATGTATTGTCTTGTATATACTATTGATTCAGTCACTCTCGGTATTTTGGTGGAAATCGTGTTGCTTATCTTTTATTTTCTGTTTTCTGTTCTGTTGATTTGTTTCTCTGTCTGTACGATGTTGCCTATGTCTCTGGGGCGGATTGTCCCAATGTTTTTTTTTCTTTATTACATTATAACATTACTATAAACCCTATTTATAATGTCTTGATTCTTTGGGGTTTGATAATCGAAAATACAGGCTTAGTTGGCCTTTCGGAGCAGAGCATTTTAAACAAGTATTTGCGACCGTCTTGTACAAATCTGTAGGAAATACCGGTAAATAATTTCGTTTTTAGAGATTCATACAGCAATAGTCTAGCTTTATCACCATTATATGAACAGGAACAACATTGCCGTATGTTTTATGTTGACCGTCATTTCTTTTTGTTTTCAGAAAAAGTGGAAGATATAAATTCATTTAATATGTCAGATGCCAAGCAGCGCCATTTTGTCCAAATATATCAAGAAAAATTGTTTCATCTGCATCACTTAGAAGGGGTATATGTAGAACTAATGTTGATACAAGTACCACTTAATACATATGGCGTACCTGTAGCTATACTAGAAATACATGATGATAACAAATGGAATCCACGGCTAATGACCTATACTCTAGTGGATATACTTAAGGGACTATACAGAATCAAGTTTACACAGACCTGTAACTGTCAGTTTACAATACAATTACGACAGAGAGGAGATGTAACAAATAATGACAGTATTACAATTGAGGTAAAACACTAGTCTTTATAAGAGTATAGAGATTCCCAGTCAACTTATCCGATCCAAAACACAAGACGGAGAAATGTCAGCTTGACCAAGACAAGTAAAATAACATAGCCACCAAGCTCAAACTCAATTTGACAAAACAGTAAAGCAAATCAGATTAGAACACCAAATAAGTATATAAAGAATAACGGTTAATACCAGTACATAGCGAAATACCAAAAAACAACCAGAATAAAGAAAGTCATTACCTAGCAACCAAAACTAAAATACTAAAATATCGACCTTTAAAATTACTTTTTCAAAGATCAATTCATCGAAGTAAAAGCATATGGAAACAATAAAATTATATATTACTAAGCAAAGTGGTTATTTCTAGTAATACTTACCGATAAAAGACTATTTAGAGATATATCCTGGAATTCGGTGGTCATCTGGTAAAAGTGGATAACAACTGTTAGCTTGAATAATATTTGATATTATATATTCAGAACTCACATCTGTAATTTCAGGTTAAGGCAACAAATGATTCACCTGTGTTGACTAATAGAGCAATATTAAGATATAGTAGAATTGTAGAAGAGCTGTTACTGTTTCCTTACGTATATTCGAATACAGAATTCAAGATCAGAAACTTTATAAATCAGTTTTATTTCGATGAAGACAACAATGAAGCTCTTGGTCTGGCTGTTATTGGTCAGTTGTCGGACACAATAGGTTTGTAAATTATATAATGTTCAGAAATAGTGTACCCGTATGTAAAATTAATAACTTGTTTAAAGGAGAACGAAACCAACTGATGATTGGGGTTTTACAGAATTTAGAACTAATAAAAACAAATGAAAATATGACTTTTTTAATGAACATTTTATATGGGTTGATGTTAAAGCACGTTTATATCTTATTGATTTTAAATTTCCCGCTAAACATGCAGGCTGCCATTTCTCACTTATCAGTGACGTAACTCCATCTATTCCGATTTACCTGTTCAGCTTAATTGCATCAAAACAATAATATAATTTTTGAAATTCCGTCATAATGGATTTCTAATTCTATCCATTATGACGGAATTCCAAAAAATATATTATTGTTTTGATGCAGTTAAGCTGAACAGCTAAATTTCTAATTCTATCCATTATGACGGAATTCCAAAAAATTATATTATTGTTTTGATGCAGTTAAGCTGAACAGGTAAATCGGAATAGATGGAGTTACGTCACTAATAAGTGACAAATGACAGCCTGCATGTTTAGCGGGAAATTTAAAATCAATGAGATATAAACGATACTTTAACACCAGCCCTTATACAATTTTCATTAAAAAAGTCATATTTTCATTTTTTTATTAGTTTTTATTAAATTCTGTAAAATGTGTGGTGAATCTAATGAAGAAAAACTACGATTTGAATTTGTGTCGTATAATCAAGAAAGGATAGCTTTAAGGATATTTGTCAATAAAAATGTTATACTGCAACTTGAAACATGTAGTTAAGACAGTTACATTGTATTGTATTTATTCAAATAATCGGTATATTCGAATTTCGAGTGCAAGCGATTTTATTTGAGTTTTCTTTACGTGTTATAGGTACTTGGGAATATTACAGAAACAACACGTGGAATGTATTTCCATTGATAGATAAAGCTACACTAAGTGATAACATAAATGTAACGGTGTACCTGCTTGGTCCAAATGACACATTACGATTTGTACCTATCAATAGGTAAGGAATAAAATATAATACAACTGTAAGTACGACTAAAAGCGGAAACAGAACCATGAGTACTGGAATAGAAAATGCTGATCAGACAATATTTTATGCTCCTTTTATGTGTGAAATTATGCACTATGTGAGGAGAAATTGTCAAACTACAGGTCATCTTGACTTTTTTGGATAACGGCATAAAAGTGTAATTGGTATGTATTATATTACCCCCTATATATTAAATAAAACACAGCAAATTGTAGTGAGATTTTGGTTTGTTGACCCTAAATGAATATGTACGATCTTTATCAAAACTACTTTGAAGACAATATTGATGGCTTATGTTGAATACAAATTCATAAAGCTGGACATATGGCAGGTGTTAATGAATTCGATGCTCGTAGATTGTTCAATACATATTCTACATAGACTATGATGAACATGTTTCTGTAATCAACCCTCAAATTTTTCTCACAATAGGAAACACTTACAAAACCTTATAATTTCACTAAGAATGATGTTTGATATTAGAATTGTTTCGACAGTGATATTCTTTGCTTTTCATGTTATCATTGATCACCAATTTATTATACAGTACATATTTATGGACAAGACAACATGCTATTACATACACGAAGCTGTATGTTCTTGGTTGGGATGGATATAGTCCTGGAATTATTTATACCACAGATCATATAAAAATCCAACGTTGTTTTGGAGTTCATCATAAAGTAAGTTATTCTGAAAGTAATCTTCTTTTAAGATATTGTGATTTAGAATTATTTAAGCGCATGAAAACCCCCCTTTTCATCTATTTCATTGGATCACCATAAAATACGTATGTAGTCAAAACATGTAGGAACTTGTGGTCGGTATCTTCTATGGAGATATTTTGGCAATTAGTAGTAAATCAACGGTACAGTAAGAAGATCATACTACATTTAGTTATCAAGTTTTGACACTGTGTGTATTACATTGTAGTCATCGATGATGATAAAGCACCAGTCAAGAGGCAGTAAAAAACAAAACAACACAATTGAAACTTAAGATCGAAATGAACTAAAATGACGATATCCAGACATGGCAAAATTATAAATATTTAAAATTATAGTATTCTTTATTTTGACATTTTTAAATTTAATTCGATAATATCATCTTACTATCAATAAGGACTTTATTTCTAATGTTGTCTTTGATACCTTATATGCGAAATAATTTCCCAGTATAATTGTATTACAAAGGTGTCACCCATCTGGTTACTCTTGTTACAAACCCGGTGAAAAACATGAATGAGTAAACCATGTCAGTAGCGAAACACTTGACTATTGGACCAATGATACCCTCGGGACTGAATATCCTTCAGCAGAGGTATCGACCTATTGATAGTAGATGAATATTTTTTTTAGTACGACACGTTTCTAATATAAGCTTCATCGCGATCGGGTACGCTCAGTTTAATAATCGAAAAGCCAAATAATTTAAAAGGAAAGGTTGGGATTCCTTTAAACTTCTTTGAGAATGTCCCATTCTATCTATCAAAAGAAAATATTCCAATTTCAACTATCATTTGTTGCCGTTGTCATTTCTAGGAAATGCGTGTAGTTGATGGTCGTTGTACATTTGTATGTTGACGAATTATCGGCTGCCATTTCTGTCGTTGAAATAAATTATTTTTATTTGTAACTAGATAAATATAGAATCCTAAACACAAATATGAAACCCTTACCCGACAGTGTGTTATTTTGTGCTTTTCATTTTATTATGATAAATTTTAATTGACAGATCTGTGGACCAGGAGGTAGTTCAGCTTACTCAAAAGACATAATACATTTCTATATAAACCGTGCTGGGTGTGATGGTGTTGCTTCATCACTCATGACCGCAGACATGTGTGGAGTATGTGGAGGACATGATGATTGTATTGATTGTACGGGGGCTGCACACGGAGGTATGATATGTGCAATACTTATAATGGGGCTCCACATTGAGGAATAATAATGGTAGTGACTATATATATATATAAATAAAAACTATAGCACAAATTTCCCAGACGTTTCGGCCATTACGGCATTCTTCATTGGAAATATTTTTAACACTAAAAACTGTGTTTTATGTTCTCATGTTATTGAGAGTGGAGCATTTAAAGACAACGACGGAAACGAGTACACCGTTCAAGGATTGATTGATTGTAAAACTGTGGGAGTTATTTACGGTATCAACTGTACAGAATGCAACAAATTAATATACATAAGACAAACAGAAGATGCGCTATACCAACGAATGCTCCTAAATTTTTCAAAAATACGGACACGGAAAACAGACGATCCAATTGCAAATCACTTTACGCAACCTTGTCATTCTGAAAGTAGTCGGCATTGAAAGAGTTTTCGGCACTGAAACATACAGAAAAGTAAAAGAAACATTCTGGATAAAAAAGTTAAAAACATTGGAACCATATGGATTAAATACACAGTACGAACGTTAAATTCAATCGCGGCAAAATAGCGTCAGTGACTGTAATTATAACGTCATGTTTCTGGCAACCATTGTTACCCTTAGTGTTAAAATATTTCCAATGAAGAAGATCGTAATGGTCGAAACGTCTGGGAAATTTGTGTTATAGTTTTTATTTATATATATATATATATACCGAGGCTTCACATGGAGGCATGATGCTTGTGTATATTATACCAAAGCTCCACATGTCTGTATTAATTACACTAGTGCTTATGCTGAACGGTTAGATGTTGTATTTATAGGTATTTATACCTTGGTGTGAAGTACGAGTTATGTGCGTCAATGACGATATTACAGTAACGCTCGAATGAAGTACAATAATAGAATCAAGAATCCTTCATTTTTATTTATCGTAATATACACTAATTGAATTAACTGTTAACAAATAATGCATACTGAATGTATTGAATATAGTCATAGAAAATATGGCTGTCACTAGTATTTGTCTTTTCTGGATTACTGCTGTAAAACCGTTTTGTTCGGATATTAAATGATCGTCTGTGCCTCGGTAAGCAAGATATATGTCGGTAATTGGAAATATGCTTTCGTAGTTTGTAGATAAATATAATGTGCGGCAGCTATGGATGTCGAGCATTCGACCTCTCAACATTAGTGGTGAATGGGACTGATTGCACAAGTTAATATAAATACGGCTATCATATGATCGAAGACATGACGACTCTGACGAATAAACATAAGCATGGAGTTTCCAATATACAGTATTACATATTTTAGATATATTTTGATTTATATAATATATTGACACAAATACCATCCACATATATGATGTTGATGATTTTGTATTTACAGGAGCTGCATATGATATGTGTGGTGATTGCACAGGCGGCACCAGTGGCATGGTGTATGGCCACAATCTAGACTGTAACAATGAATGTGGCACTAACTACTTTGAACAAAGATTACAAATGTGCATTAAGTTAGTTTTGTAGATCGTTGTTTGTCATTTTTCTTTTGACTATTGTCTTGTCTGCCCTTCTTCGATTTACGGCTTCTGATGACCTTTTTGGCATCTTCAATCTTTTCTTATGATTGTTAGTTCATGTGTCTTGGAGACGGAATGCGTCGTCTGGTTTTCAGTATTGATATTATTCCCTTTAAATAATATTAATTTTAGATTTATCAACTATTCCGAATAAATTTTTCTCTTGATTTTTTTCATCACCTTTTTGTTAAAATTTTAAATTTTAGAATGATTATAAAATTGATATTGCATACCCGGAAACTACCAACACATTTATAAAATTATCAAAATATGAAACACAGGAACAAATGTAGATATTAAAACATACATATAAGATTAAGTAAGAATGCTGGTAAGGACTGTAATATGATATATATTTATAGAAACGGTACAGATGTTGACGGACTATTGTCCTTGGTGTCATGCGACAGTGTATTGAACAGTGGAGCCTACATTAACAAGTTAGTATACATTCGTTAAGATAGTGAGCTCAACATATCAACCCTGCTTAACAAAATTTCCCAATAGTTGAAACCCTATCATATACTACTAATGTACAATAAATTAAAACGAACGAGAAATCAAGAATGGGCAATTCAAGGATACACTGGCAACATCGGGCAAAAGACAAGGAAAACATTTAAGCACAGAACACATAAACCTAAAAACGTTAGGAACACAGACCTGATCAATAATAGGGGTGATCACAAATGCACGCGAAAGGTAAGGAGTCCCTGTTTCTTATAAGACACTTGTCGTTTTATACTGATAGAAATAGGTAATTGATAGCAATAAACCAGTTCGTGATGACAACCGTAAGAATACATGTTTGTTTACACTATCGCCGCTTTGACGTTGTGCATACAATATTTCGTTTCCAAAGAAAAACAAAGAAACCCTAAAGTTACAGAACTACTATGTATATATGACATGTCTGTATAAATCCACCTTTCCTAACAAAATTTCAAATAATGTTCAATAAATCAATGCTTTTTATGTGCTATATGTATTTCTATCTCAACACTTACTGGATTAAGGGATACATTTTATATTTTGCTAGATGTGGACATTGTGTGAGAGGTACTACATCGTTACCTAGTAACCATGGTGAAGATGTGTGTCGGGTATGTGACGGTGATGGTACTTCCTGTTTGGATTGTGACAATGTTGTTAATGGAAACAAGATGGTTGATTTCTGTGGAGAATGTTTGGATCCTTCAGATAGCAGTTTCAATAAAGGTTATACCTGAAACAATTGAATGAAAAAAAATAATAGATTACACTTATACAATTGAATGCATGAATGTTCTTTAGTTATTAACAAGTCTTAATAAGTAACTTAATAAAATTATAAAAGCATATTGGTGAAAGGAAAAATCTCTTTTAAAGAAATATATAAGGAACAAACATCATATTAATTAACAGAAAAGTAATTATAAAATAATGTAAGCAAACAGTGTAATATGTGAAGTTGGATTATCTCTCAGTTCATTTACATCAATATCCTTTCTTACAAACCAAATACTCATTTTTTTTAGATAGTTTCGATAGTGTAAAGGTTGACAAATCAAAGACAATAAAATAGATATTTATTGTTTCTCTGGTAAAGTGTCAACATTAAACAGTGTGGGCAATATTTGGAGTCAGTCATGATAATATGCTCGAACGTAACATCATTTCTAACCCAGCTGCAGTTTTGTTGTAGTGAGATAGCGCTATGAAAAGCATATCCTGTTGTTTTTTTTACTATTAAGCAGATATGATCATCTTATAAAAAGTTCTAGTTAAGACTCACTTTTAAAACTTAAAAAGTTACAATATCATGGTCGATGTTAATAAGTTATCAAAAGCCTCTTGATTATCATTATTGAGAGTTTATATACATTTCTATCTTTTTTTTATAAGGATGTATGAAATTAGGATCAGTGCGTCCGTCATTACTCAGAGACTTTGGACAACACACGTTACATGTCGAAGGTGTAAAGTTACACTTGTTTACTGCTGTAGAGTGTACACTGAAAGGCAAAACAGTAAGTTGATATAAATTATACTAGCGGACAAAAGAAAAGATACACAATATTATCGAATATAATAAAACAAGATATAAATATGCCTAGTTCTAACATTTATTGGCAGAATTAAAGAATATCGCTCAACTGTAGGTTAAGGATAGTTTTACACTTATGCTAGGATGTGAGTTATATTCATTCTATAGAAGTACAAATATTATTTTTGTTAACGGTATGCTATGAAAAGAAAGTTTAAACAGTGACATTGAATATCGAATGCTGTGTCCAATACAGTGACGGAATTTAAGTCACAGAAGTTGTTTAAATCAAACATCAGAACAGACATCGATTTCAGCAATACAATGCAATATCATACACTGCTCACATCTATATTGTTTTGATTCAGCAGCATAATAGTGATCTTATGCTTTGCAGTCAACACCCTGAATTTATATCCCTTAGAGCACATCTGGAATTAACTGAATCGCCGCGTCTGGCCACAAAAACCAACCCCTCTAGCACATATATCCGTCAAGCCTCACAGGAGAAGCGGAGTAACGTTGAATGTAGCCAAAGACGGTGTCATTGATGATTTCATTCTGTTGCTGATGAAGTACATGATATCCTAAAATAGGAAGAATTTGCAGTTTTTAAATCAAGTAGTCAAAACAAGATGAAGAGTATTAACTCGATATATGAGCATGCTTCTGCAACAATATGTTATCACGTTGTAACATGATATTTAGTGTACTGATAATGACGTAACATAACATTAACATTTTAATTTCTGTTTCAGACCATACCTGTCAACGTAACCATGTTTAATACAACTGAGAGCAAACTTGATTTACTGATACCAGCGTTTTCCGGAGACGTGAAGGGAACATATAACTTGTCTTGTGTGTTTGATAGTAATACTACGTTACTATTAGAGAACAGTATCGTGATATATCAATACCTACAGTTAACTGATATATCTCCTAGTACCATGACCATAGGACAACAAATAAAGGTAAGTTTCTTTGACGGAAAGCTTATACTCTGGAACGCTACATTTCATTTGCAATTTTCCAAAACGTAATGTTGTTGATTCAATAAACGTTAGAGAAAACCAATAGGGGACAATCAAGAATGGATGATCTGGATATTTTGGTAACATTGGACACAGAAGACACAGGCCGAAGACAAAGAAAAAAACACAACAGAAAATACTGAAAAGATGAGCAACCCTGACACTATTAAATAAACCGTGGGTGAAACCAGGTGTTCACGGAGGATAAGTATAAGATGCTCACCTTGTTGCTCATTTAGTCAAGGTTGGTTGAAGTCATGTCGGAGATAGAGGAAAGAAAAGACAAAAATCTATGTTAAAAGTAAAATCTCTATTTCCTTTTCATGTACTAGTCCGTTTCCTTTGCCGTTTATATTTTCATATCTCTATAATTTTGAACATTTATGTATACTTTGTGTTGTTTTTATTCAGGTTAACATTACTACATCTACAATAGCAGATACTGGATTTATACAATGTATACTAATGTGTCCTTTTACACATCCGGGTATTGGTTGTTTTCCACGGATGTCTATATCAGCAATAAGGATTCCAACAACAGTCCTTAGCAGCAGTACTGTCCAGTGTGATATAAGTCAGATGGGATACTTCAGTAATGCCAGAAACTACAACTTATCCGTCACCATAGAACAAAGAGATAAGATTGACGTCACAAGGTAGCTAAATGCGAATATTTTACTTTCGCAAATGTTCATGTTCAATGATATACAACTGTATATATTCAAACATAAGAATTTACTAATAGACTTTATAATTTTTAAATAACACAATAATCACATTAAATTGTCGCCACAATTTACATGCCACCATGTTTTGGATATCGTCAGACGAGTATAATGTATTGTCACTGACAACATATGACCCTGTGAAAAATATTAATTCCTCAGGGAGGTAAATTTATTCCTATAAGTATTTGTATAATACCATAGCGTAGTGTATTCATGCTATCTATGACTTTTAGTATGCCAATGCATGACTGATGTGCAAAACGATGTCATGTGGGGGGAACTGGAGATATCTACTGGTCTCTATATTATTATTTTTTTTTCATTTCTTTTATCGTTTGCCTTGCCATATATGTAATTGCTGTATGATTTGTTATTATGTATTAACAGGTTGTCCACTGTAGAGTTTATCATACGAGCAGAAGCACCAATAATACAAGCAGCAACATTTGACAGAAGTTTTTGTTATGTCAATGTCTTGTTTAATACTGGTATAACAGGACCTAAGACATGTCGTGATTTATTTCATCAGACTACACTCAACTTACTGGGAACAGGTAATGTGGAATAAATGGTATTAATTTTAATAGGTGTTTTCAAATAAAATGAAAAAAAAAAGAATACTATACTGTCTGAACAGTTCCAAAATCTAATGTAAGTATCGTAAAAACATAGGTAAACTTTATACACCGACCACACATATATATACACATGATCGCTCACTTGCTTGCTTTGGTAGAAAGTGATGGGGTTAGACTAGTTCATCTAAGAAATATTAATGCATCAACAAATTTGTAAAATGCAATGTATTATGGCTAAAATAAGTTTTACTGCGTAATTTGCTGACTTTGGTTTATATACTAATGTAACGCTTCGTGCACGTTGTAAAGAAGTTTTGACATTCAAGATTTCATGATCTTAAATGAGTGTACCATAATTCTGCGCCAATAAAATTCTTCGTATTAGCAAATTTGTTTTAGTAACTGGATATTTACCAGTTCGATGACTAAAATATATGAGAATAACATTGTTCCTTTATTATTGCAGATCCTTTTTGTATCATTGTTGGAAAGCGAATACTTGTTGATCTTGGCCAAGGCAATACACTACGACCTGGAGATACAATAACACTACAACCAAATGCCATTTATCGGTCAGGTTCTACTTCCCAGTACGCAGATTTTGCGGCAGGGAATATACCTATATATAGAGTACTTGATGCGGTAAGAGTTGTTTTTTTTGTGTAAAACAAACACTGTAGTTTAGTGGAAATAAAGAAATACTTTATCCAATGAAAATGACATAAAGATATATAATGTGTATATTGTTTGTGTTTAAACACTATGTAGAGATATTAATTATTCCATTTTATTCCCGTTTTGTACAAACGTTGCTGGTCGATGAAACATTTAAATATTCAAATACCCGTTTAATGAAGACTTGGTTATTTATAGCACGGACTTTTCCACATAGAAAGGGTCATTATATCAGTTTAACTCTGCCACATCTTGGTGTCTAACCTAAGTCTAGGTCTGTATTTGCAAAGTCTTGTGTGGTGGCCTTTTTTTATGTTCAATGATATGAATTGAGAGGTAGTTGTTCGTTTTGATATTAGTGGAATTGTTGGCCATTCCTATTTAAGCGGGTTTTTTTTGTTTCATAAAAATATGATTATATTGCACTGCAGATGCAGCCAGGATTTTCATTATCTGGAACTTCCTTGGTTGGTAGCTGTGATGAGTTTGATCTTGTTTTAGTTCAGTCAAATGGAGGATGCATGAAATTCACCATTGAATGGACAATAAATGGTAATAATTGTAAGACTCTTTTCTTTAAGATGTTATAACTTTAACCTCCTAATTCTTAGGAATATCTTCAATATGAAGTGTTTGAAGATACAAAGGTGTAATCAGAATTCTTAAACCGAAGAAGGACAGACAGCACAATGGCCAAAAGAAAAGGGACCAAAGGATAAACAACGATCTACAAAACATTACACAGAAAACTAAAGATCGAGTATTTATCATTTAAATAAACTTACATATGTAACAATTGTTGATGCTTTAATCATTCTTATCAATTAATCTGAACCTTGATGCTTTAATCATTCTTATCAATTAATCTGAACCTATCTATTATTAATGGCAATATACTTGACATTTAGATATCTAAATAAGAACATGTACTGCGTTCCTTACAAGCAATGAGCCTAAAATGAATGACAAAAAAATCCGTAGATACCGAATTCAGTGCGGGCGACGCATATCCGGAATAACTTTCATTAGGTACGCTCATAATCAAAAGATCGAAAAGTCAAATAACTTAGAAATTTTTGGGAGCAAATTAAACCAAAGGGTCTAAGACAAAATAGGCTAAGGTCAAATATGTCTGAGGGAGGAGAACCTGTTAGGTTGTATATGCTTGAGTGGGAAGAAACGTTAGTCTTTATAATAATAACATTATTTAGGAATGTAAAAAATGAAAAAATATAATATATGTATCTTATAGATAATGTCAATATAATTGATTATATTTGTATTGCATTTTACAGATTCGGCAGATATATCATGGACAAATACAACAGAATTTACATCTCTCCTTGACAGAATAAAAGCTGTTGATACAAATCCCAGGATGATGACAATCTTAAGCAATGAAGTATGTGAATATAAGTATTGTTTTGTAATTTATAAAATTGGTTGAGTAATTACTCAATGAATAAACGTTAGAGAAAACCAAAGCGGCAACCGAGAATGTACAATCCAGAGATACTGGCAACATTAGGCACACAAGACACAGAGAGAAGACAAAGCACAACACAACGCAGAAAACTCAAAAGATTAGCAACACGGACCTCACCAACAATCGGGGGAGAACCGATGTGCTCGCGAATGGTAAGCAGTTCCTGCCTCTTATTAGATACCCGCCATGTTACTCATATAATGAAGACGTGTTGGACATCACTACCTTCAGACTTCAATATTAATATATTCATATTATGATATTCAATAAATTGTAAGTTACACCGGTTATTTGAAATACCGAGTAATGGGATTTTCATAACATATGTGTACGCTCATCTGAAAATTAAAACATGATGACATAAATAAAACACAGTATTTATTAATGTTCATTCTATGGTTGTAGATACCTCCTGGGGAAAGTGCAGGGTTTATTGTTATAGTACATGACAGTTTTAATAATAACTCCTACACCGTTAGACATAACGTTACCAGAGAAGTCAATCTGAACCCAGTATCTGTAGACATGGTTTTATTAGGAGATGAATTACATGTTGATCCGGCAAAAATAGTTAGATTCTACGCTAGAACAAAAGTCGCCAAATGTTATAATGTCACTGAGGTCAGTAATACGTAGTTCTCTATAGATTATTGTAATATAATATGTATATGGGTATCGATTTTTAACTCTGTTTCTAAGAAGGATTTTGGCACTGTATGGTATTTTTGGTTTTCCATTTTATTATAGAAATGTATTGTCACTAAAAGGAGACGAGACGTTTGCGCCCAACCACATAGTTTTTTTTATTGGAATACCTGTACCAATTCAAGAAAGTGATCGGTCATGAATTTGTGTGTCAGGGATATCGATTATGCCTCTTACTACGATATTGTCTGTTTCTACGATTTTGATATTTTATTTTTTATATTTTCTGACAGTATGGTAGATTTTGTTTTTCTTTTCTTTAATATAAAAAACCTGTTTTCCATAACATTTCACTCTATTTTGCTAGTATTTATCAGTAAACTCAGCATATTATAGCACAATGTCGGATGTACTTTTTAAATGTGCGTCTTTTCATTCTTTGTGTTATAAATACATCATTAGTTACTTGAAATCAAGATAAAATATATGTTTTATTATCTTATTTTGCAGCATTGTTATTGATAAATTAATATATTTTAGGGAAAGGTACGACTCAGCTGGCAAAGTGAATCGACAGACTTCAGTGTTTCAGTATTTAATGATAAACCAATAGCTGCAATCAGACCAAACACATTGAGAGGAGGATCTAAATATACTGTCACTATAAATGGTATTATATATAATTAGGGAATAGTGTTACTGAATTGACAGCAGTCTGTCCAGTGGGAGAAGTAAACACTGACAGTTACAACGAACTGATCGGTGAAACCTTCATACATTGTTAGGTGGTTAGAAACCATCGAGAGCGCAAAACAATTATATCATTAAAACGTTTTTAAATGTATGTATACTGCCGCTACAGATGGGTATCATTGAACAGTAATAAACAATGAAGTTTATTAATTGTAACATAACCAGTCATTAGAACACAATATTTGTACCGTCATAATTAATATAATTTAAACTATAGTCACAATTACTGTTGTTTTTTTTTGTTTTTTTTTTGTTTTTTTTTTAAAGATTTTATGTTTTCATGTCCTTTGATTATTTCTCTTTTTTCATTTATGCTATGATTAGTCTTTCCGAACTGTTTAACATTGTTCCCCCTATATCTAATATCTTACTGTCGTCTAATAAGATTTAGATCTACTACATAGTGAGAATTACAATGTATTTGTTCACTGCTCTAGACATATCTACGTTAATTGTCTTAAATACTTCAAATATGATGAGTTAACACTTCCTTTTTTTGACGTAGTAAGACCAAATCCACATCTTATGACCGCATCATTTCACTAAGAGGGGATGTTTGGGCATATGGACATGGTTTAAGGCCGCCACTTTTGATGGAAATGTCTGTACCAACTCAGGAATGTGAGCGGTCATGTATATGTGTTGGGGGTGTTGATTTTGCCTCTTTCTAAGATTTTGATACATGTATTTGATTTTGGAATTGTTCCGACAATGGTATTTTTTTGTTTTTAATCTTATTGAAATAATGTCATTGTCATGATATGATGGGTACTACTTTTATTAATCTCCTAAATATTTTTATTGTAGCCTTTCTTGAAGATGACCCAAGCATTGCTGCAGTTGACACTGTATCCTTCTACACCATAAGTAAACCTTTAATGGTATCTGTTGA
This sequence comes from Gigantidas platifrons, assembly GCA_002080005.1. Taxonomy (NCBI): domain Eukaryota; kingdom Metazoa; phylum Mollusca; class Bivalvia; order Mytilida; family Modiolidae; genus Gigantidas; species Gigantidas platifrons. The sequence continues at coordinate 56,498 of MJUT01063372.1, forward strand.
TGGAGCAGTATATATGGTATTTTCTGTAGACCAGGAAATTGTTTTAGATGCTGGGATTTCACAGGATCCTGACAGACAAAATCTTCCAGCCTTTTACAGTTGGACTTGTATATACGTAAGAATTGTGTACATTTTATTATGTATCCCCTTCGAACGAAGGGAGACATTGTTTTAGTCTGATTTTTTTCTTCCGCTTCCGCTTCTCAGCGAAGCTTGTCCTGACCATAGCTTGTTTTGTCTTTCCAGATAGGTCAATTATATTTGGTATGTGGGTGCATGACCATAAGGTGGTGTGTCGCATACTGTAATGACCGTCGTGGGACCTTGACCTTTGACCTCAAGGTCACAGAATTGTTTTTTAATAGTATCATTCAACTCATAATGTGTAACTTATTGTTGTACAGATGACGGCATTATGGGGAGACATAAGTTTTAGGTATATAAAACAGTTCTTCCTAGTTTAATATTGTTATCGAAATGTTTGTTCTTCTCTTTTCTTTTTCATCACCTCTTGGTTTATTTTATTTCTAATGTTTGGCATTATAATATGAACCTCTTTAAGAGAGAACAGTACGAATAATTGGCCGAATAATATGAATGATGAATACATGTAGATTAGCTTAACTTGAAAATGATAAATGTCATATTTCAATGGGTACAGGTACAATGACAATCACGGTGAGTCATCCTCATTTTGTGATAAAACTGTGCAACAAGCTGATGGAGATTTTGTTATCAAGAGGACACAGTTGATAACATACGTTTTCAAGTTCTAAACCAATACTTATATATATATACCCGTTAGTTTTTGATTTACATATATGCCAGTGTAGTGTTCTCTGTTTGTTGTTTCTGCTTATATTTTTAGTATATTTTATATATTGGTGAATATAAATATTAAAAGGAAAAGCGATATGTTATAGACATATTATCATCAGGACTACTACACATGCTGATATGTATTACAATCTGCTAATTACTTGTCACCTAATTAGTCTTTGACTTTAAAGATGTTATTGAAATGACATTCTTCGTACCCTTTTTGTCTGTCTAATTTTTATGGATTGCACATAATAACAATATTGCAAACTATTATTTTCCATTGTACATATAGCTTATTGATAATCTACTTTTAGCGAAACACTAAAGGTACTTATCAAATAAAAACAAATGCTATTGGTTTAATGGTAGTACGTCGAATTTGAAAGGCACATCCTTTAAGTTACCTTTTTGATAAAAGGCATTATTCTGGGATGCAGTCAATTGTAAACTAGATGAAACCGACGAGACAATCAAGACATTCTAGAGACACAAGCAAAACTCGAAACAAGACACACGAAAAACCACACAGAAAAATAAGAGGATGAACAACACATACCGACCAAAAAACCAGGATTGAACTCTGGTTGTCGCAAGAAGCGCAAAACGGTTTCCTCAAATGCAATTACTTTTAGCCCTCAAAGTATTAAGATACGTTATTTATGAAGACAAATGTTATGTTTTTCAGGAAAACAATTTCCCATGTTTTACACAGAATGGAAATACCACAGAACTAATGTCTACAACATTTGCATCCAATGAAAGAGTTGTTATTCCAGCTAATACACTGAGTATTGGAACTAGGTATATTATTACATGTAATCAAGTGTTTATGAGACATTATATTCAGTTGTGTCTGATATTCTTTATATAAGTGTTATGTTTATGGGTGTTTGTCGCCACTTTCAACAATATTTCAGTTATCATGTCTGTCGGTTTTATTACCCAGTAGTACCCACAGAAAACCATCGACCTGCCGCAAGTCACTGACATATTATATCACATAAAGTTGTATCGAGTACACCTCGCCACGAGCGGGATTCGAACTTACAAATTTAGTGTTGATAGGCACTAATGACACAGGTAGTTGTACATAAAACTACTATATGATCATGACCACGACGGCTCCAAATTTTTTATTAAGATCAATCCATAATTTAAGTAATACGATATGGACTGTATATATTTCTGAGTTGATAAGATATTCCAGACATCTTGCTTCCTGTTAGGAATTCCTTGAAAGAGCGTATCTATTAACAAGGAAACAACAGAACCAATGGATCCTTTATTCATAATTTGTTCTACACACAGACTGTAAGTGAAGACATCAATAATGGGCGACAGGTGACATGATAAGTCACTAGTGGAACAGGAACGACTTGTCCTTCCGAGACACATTAGTTGACCTTCACATTTTAGTAGTTCTCGAGTCGCTCAATCTTTCGTTTTCTGTGTAGTGTTTTAACTTTTTTATTTATGGCCATTGTATTGCTTGTTCTTCTCAGATTTACGGCCTCTGATTACCTCTTTGGTATCTTTTCATACCCGTTCGGACATGTTCTAAATTCCGTTATTATAGTTTTAGGGTCATTTTGTTGTTCCGTTTTTCTATGATTTGTTTTGTATTATTCTCTGTAATTGTTATTGTACCCCTACAATTTTATTTCTACATATACCATTTATTGTAGATTGATGTGGACAGTTACTATGACTGTTGGACAACGTTCTGGTTCGTTTACCACAACTATAGAAACAGTCAATATTTTACCTCCAATTATAGCTTTACAGGAGACAAACATTACCGTGAACCCAGACGATGACGTCAGGATTCCATGTACAGTCACTAGCCATGGTCCAGTAATGATGATGTGGACAGGTTTTTCGAAAGATGGTAATTTTCGTAATCGATTTCTATATTTGAATTGGCTTTTTATTAATTCACAGTTTAGATAGAGATTTTTAATTATTTGACTTTCCAATCTTTTGACATTGAGGATACTTGATGAAAGTTATCCAGGAAGCGCATCGTGTACAACTAGATTAGATTTCGGCATTTTTATTAATATATCTATTTTGATATATTCTGGCTAACTTGTGTCAAACAGTGCAATTATGATTTATACCACATGATATGGATGCTTTGCGGGAAAAGCTGTATTTTTAGACAGTTTAATATTGACGTTGCAACATATGTTTGATAAATGGTGTGTATGACTGTTCTCCAGGGGCGTGTTAACAAAGGTGTCTTAGGACTAAGACGTCTTATGATGGTCTTAGGACATATCTTAGTCCTAAGTCGGGTTAATGAAAGTGTCCTAAATTGCGATATGTCCTAAGATATATCCTAAAGTTAGGACACCAAAATAGGTGTCCTAAGAGTGTCTTAGTTCGGACTCTGAACAATTCTGGCTTCTTTTTCTGCTCATTTTGGTACAGAAGTACAGAATGCATTACACGGAACAGCTATGTACAAAATAATGGACAGACAAAGTTTTACTTTCAAGTTATAAAAAAATCTGCACGTTTTTATCCATTAATCTGTTTGAATAACTGATGATGTGACACTTTGACATCTTGAAAACAGCTTACTTGGCTAAAACTTTAATGCAAGGTACACGTATTGATTAAAATTTACCATCACTTTCATTGGTATTATTTTATTAAATTATTATCAGATTTTATTAAGTTTATATACATTTCTTATCTAAAAATCACAATTAAATCAATATTATATATACATAGAATACAATTTAATCGTATTATCTTTATTTTTTATGTGAACTTTTGCGTAACACATTAATGTTTGTAGCATTTATATTTATATTATTCTTTCCTTACACAAATCAGCTCGTATTCATATATTTACGATTATGCCTATGACATCCTAAACTAAGTTAGTGTTAAGACATCTTTGATATACAATCTCAAACATGTCCTAGGATAGTCCTATCAGTGTCCTAAAATAGGTCCTAAGACATGTCTTAGGACATATCTTGGAATACTTTCATTAACACGGCCCCAGAGTTACAAATATGTTTGGCAGATGTCTGTCCGTTCAAACCAACTAGTCGCAATCCGTTGTAGAATTGTTCTGTACTTCGTCCTTTTATTGTTTATTAATTTTGTTCTAATGTGTTTGCAACTGAATTATAATTTTGCTAATTTCTCTCAATCTTCGTAACTGATTACGTCTTTCCGTGAGATAGTCTATACACCGGGAAATAAACTATAAATGTTCTCTGTTTCAGGTTATGATCTTTTCTTTGGTCTCTCATAGGTTCAAAATAGTTATGTAGTGAAGAAAAAACCCAATAAAACGTACATTTGTATTTAAGGCTATGATACTGTTGACCTGACAGACTTACTTCCCGAGGAATCAGTTGTACAAGAGACTACAGAGGCGATTAGTAATTGGGACTTTTCTCTGTATCTTGATCTGTCTGATGATACATCTTTACCAGCAGGTGCTAAGATTATATTTTCTGTGTCGGCATTTGCTCTGGATAATGAACAGAGCTCTGAACAATATGTATATGTTACCGTCAACACACCACCAACAACGGGAGATATACAGGTAAGCAATTTTGGTTATTGTACCTGCGTTTTCTCTGAATTGTAAACACATAAGTATATGCAGTAACATTGCTATGGAAATATTCAGATATGAGTCATTTTATACATTCTGCTAATCCGCATACAATACCAAGTCAATACAATGCAAAATCCTTTTTACAGAATGATATTAGCTCCATCTAACTCGATATATTAGTCGCATGACTAAGTGACGTCCGTGATTGATTATTGTTTATTGTGTACACGACAAAAATATTATTAAACATCTAAAAGATATACTTCGTCATCATGATGCAAGACTGGAAATTGCATCGTGTGTTAGGTGTATATACCCATTACATATGTATTGTGTTGGCACAAGACTTCATATCAGGTTGAGCGTGTTGTGTGAGCCAGTATCACAATAGTGACGAGTACTGCTGCGGTTAATTCACGCAATAGGAGAGACCTAATGTAAAGTTTTGTACCAACACACTTTGTATGTAATAAGTTTATCTAACATTTCAATAAAAGCAAATTTTAAACAAATAATAAGTTTCGAATTAAACTTAACAAATGTGTACAATATTCTGAGGTAGACTACATTGTGTGTATGACGTCATGTTATTTGCTGCTGTCCATTCACAAATTCCACGTTACCGTTCAATCACTTTCAGTGTCGATATATAATCTTCCGTTAACCCTTCTCTTGGAGAAATATGGATCGCAGTTGCCAAAAATAATGAAATTGTGTACTTGGAAATGATAATATGACCATGAATTCGTGATAAATAATATGAATAAATAAACATTAAACAGTTGCTATGGTTACATTGCTTACATTTATGCGTTTTCCTCTGTATTCCAATGCTATGGCGTCGTCAAAAAGTACGTCAGCAGAAAATATCTCTTTCAACGTCGCACCATTCTTTTATCACCACAGTAAGGTGATACAACATCTTGTACCAGACATGCTACTTTCTTTAATTTCAAAGTAAAACGTACATAATGTGAGATAAATATTGATTTTTGTTTTATTTGAATTAGGTTTTCCCATCCAATGGTACATCTTTGACTACTGACTTCACAATTGATATAGGTAATGGTTGGACAGACATAGATGGTGACAGTACTGTATTCTTTTTCTATGTAAAGGAAAGCAGTCTAGAATGGATGCGATTGAATCCACGTGGCCTCTCTGAAATTTATAGTTATGATTTCAAATTGACTGCAGGTACGTTTTGATACCATCAAATGCTGAAAAAACATTAGAGAAAGAAGACATTGGACAAATTATTCATAATATTATGACCATGTCTAGTGCATTTTTCCTTATTTCCGAAAAGGACCGTATTGGTTCCCGGCATAAACGTAAGTTATTATCCTTTTTGTCATCGTATGGATGCTGGAAACGAGACTAATATTTCTATAGTAGTATTCTTATTTTGCTTCAAAGCGATCGTATTAACCTACAAGAAAATGGACAGATAGGACTATGTATTGAGACTTTATGCCAATGTAGAACCTTGCCAGTCAAGATTATTTAGGGAAAGATTCCTCGAAAGAATCAACGATACTCGAGGAAACATTTTTACATTCACCCAGTAGTCAGTGTTTCGGCACTTACATGGTTTATTAAATATATTTATCATTGAAATTTACGGTTCCTAAATAATGTAATTTATATCAAAACTACGGTTCTCATCCCTCAGCCATAGGTGACATTAAACAACACTGGCTTTCCAATCATTTGGCTTTGAGCGTATTGTAGAAGGTTATTCCAGAAACGCGTGGTGTGCACTAAATTAGATATATACGTTTTAGATATATCGTACTGTTATATTCATCTCTTTAACTAGGTGTTTATGATGTAATGGTAGAAATCTGTGATACTTATGACGCATGCTCCAGCGTGGAGATAACTTCAGCAATAACTGTTATAGATAAGTCATTTACGGCTACTGAGCTAAACCAAACGGCAGCGTCCATTTCTAAAGCTCTTAAATCAGGTAATTTAGATATAAACGTATTTCATAATGTGCAAAGTTTCCACATTTTGCTGAAAGAACAGTAGGCCAATTATTTACCATTGCAATATTAAATTCTATGACGTCAAATTTATAAACATTTCCTGTAGATGATGACGTCATATTGAAGGTTGATATTTTTTGTTGCATTATTTGATGCCGATTGCAGACAGGGAAAGTCTACTATCAAAACTATTAACAAATAAAAAAAAACATCATACAAAAATCATAGAACATATCATATGCTATTTAAGAGAGCAAGTAAATGTAGGTTTGACATATACGTGAATGAGTGATTGTTGATTAACGCCAACTCAGCAATGCAAATTTTCAGCTATTAATCATGGCGGACATATGCCTTTGAATGGCAATTAATTGAATAAATAACAGCAGAAAGTTTCTGAGTGTACACCAATTCCGTCAACGCTTTTTAGATACAGAATATCTTCTCCTAAATTATAAGAAAATATTAAGTTCCCTTCCCATAAGATAAAGCATGTTTACTTCCAGACATTAACCAGGCTATAGGAATGGCGTTGACATTCTCAAGTCTCCTTGGGTCAAGTACCTCAAATAACACTAGTGCAGTAACGAGTGTAGTCAATGACGTCACAGCCAACCTACTGACGTCAGTTGTGGCCAGGTTAGTATGTAGTATGTATGTCAAAAATATTTTTTTATCAATGTGTGACGTAAGAGTGTTTTTGACATTTACTGTCATAGTTAAAATACTTCAGGTGACTCGTGGTTGTTGATGGAGATGGTTCACGATANATGTTCCACCCTCCATTTCTTTGGAAATGCCTGTACCAAGTCAGGGTCATTACGGTTTTTACAGTTTTCCGGTTGTTGACTGATTTTGTCTGTTTATATACTTATGAGTTTTGATTTTCCCTTTGGAAGATTGTTCGGAGTTCGATAATTTTGTTATTACCCTTATGTTTTCCTATAGAACTATTATGGAGATAGTGTTTTCCAGTAATTATTACTGGTAGTCCAATATGAGCAATGATATCTTATGATTGATGGAAAAAAAACAGTAACGGATTAAATGATTAAAAAAGATTCACAAGATTTGATTTTCTAATAGTTCCAACATTGTGGTATTTTTTGTTTTTCATGTTATGGTTAACAACATTAAGATATCACTGTACAACATGATCACCCACAAAAAAGCAACAAAATTTCCTGTAGACTGGTAAAATTGTCCTAGTCTATGCTCTTATAAATAAAAGAAATGGACAAAACAATTATTAAGAAAATCCAGAAAAAAAAAGTACTCGCTACGATTATTTCCAGACTTGTTAAATGGACTTTATTCCAAATTTTGTTCTGAACACGAAGTCTTTGCTTTGACTTCTGTGGTACTGAAGTGGATAGCTATCAATAGAAAAAAAGTCATTTTTAAAAAGTATTATCATAAATCAAATAATTCCTGTTTCTTGTTTTTTTGGTAGTTACGATCCGGCTGATGCCACATCAGTACTAGATTTAGCCAATGCCATGCTTCAGAGACTTTCAGATAGTGGAGGACTAACAGATACTGTTACATCGGAGAGCCAGTCCTTGGCATACGAGTTGGCCTCCTTTGTTACTAAGGGAACAGATAGTATGTATCCACAAATCATATGTTCTTAACATTTAATTATTTTCCAATACTAAACCACTGAACCACTATGGATACAATTCGGTATATCCGGACAATAATAAACCATTGAAACATAATTTACTCGAATACTTGCACAGGCTGATATGTAATACTTCAGAGTGATGTCGATAAAGTAATGTATATGAGTACTTGGGTTCACACCCGATTTTTTGGTGGGGTCCATGTTTATATTTTGTTTGGCTATGTGTATGTTTTTTTTGTTTGTCCTTGTTTTGTGTCTTGTGTGCCCAAAATTGTCAGTGTCTCTGGATTGTTCATTCTTGATTTCCCCTCTGGTTTTTACTACGTTTTTTTCCATTAAGGTATAATTAGTTCAATTCTATTCTTTACCGTTTTATTTATAAAGCGTGACATCATCATTAACTTTCCGAGTTAATCTCAGTAACTGTTTTTGATCAATTATTACTTGTCTTTTATAGAATCAAGACGACGAAGAAAGAGATCGACAACAGTTACTGTGTCACCTATGTCAGTTAGTGACGTAAGTAAAATATTAAATTGAATATATTCCTTTTTGGGATTTAGTTTCCAAAAATTTTGTTTTTGCTATGCAAAAAATGTATATTGATTTCACCCCTGGTTTTAGTATGATTCGTGTTGCTCAATCATAAGTTTTCTATGTAGTATTTTGTAGATTTGTTATCCTTCTTCTTTTGACAATTGTATTATCGACATCTGCTTATCCCTTTGGTCTCGTCTAACTTTTCTTAGATATAATATGACAGCATCATTGCACTAAGAGGGGAAATTTGGGTCCATAAAAATGGCATATCTCCGCCACGTTTTTTTTTAAATGTCTGCACTATGCCAGGAAAGAGAGTGGTCATGCATTTCTGTGTCTTTTCTCTGTCTCTTATTTTGATGTTTTATTTTGGAATTGTTCCAATAGTCTGTTATTGTTTGTTTTTCATTTTATTACTGAATGTTATAATCGTGAACTGCAGAATATTTAATTATTATACATTAATTGTGTTGTACTGTCAACACCATTATACGTAAATGTAAATTACATTATAATGTCAACAAAAATGGCACAATTGTGGTCTGTTGTATACAGTTACATGAGCTGGTATACATCTATATGTTTTAGGCGGGAGTTATATTGACAACATATAGTGCTACATTTGCCACCCAATCAGAAGACGGTATCACCGCAGATTCAGCCAATCAGTATCTAGAGGCACTGGACAATATCTTCATCGGAATCTGTGCCACAGTCTCGTATGCTGAGGAAGCTGTCGTCATCAAATCTAGTTTGGCTACATTGAGTATTAACAAACGAACTGTAGAGAATACGGGGTCTAATGTGTACGATGTTACCTGTAATAATTGTTCACAATATATTTCACACCCAGCAAAGGTAAGTACTAAGTTTGAACAACGAATATTGCTTTTGTATGGTATGGATACCATTAAACATATAATATAAAATAAACTGTTGTTGTTACTCCAATAATAAAATGTTCAGTCCATGGTATGTGCTATCGTATCTTCAATTGCCCCAAACGCATCTTCACATTGGGCATAGATATACTATTTTGACACCAGCATTTGCTACATGATTTAATTGTTTCTTATGTATATCCTGTGTATATGTATGTGATTAGCGTGTATATAAATGAAGTTATTATTGCAGAAGGTACATACATAACTAGTCCGATTCAATTTCAAAAATACTATGAGGTGCAATATACACTTTTCTGCACTTTTAATCAGAAAAAAATTGGCTTGTACGCTATTATGATTTCAACAACATTTCCTTCCTTTTTAAAATGCCAAAATGATACATACCTCTTAAAAACAATATTATAATTTAATCTCATGGCAAAACAAACTTCAATATGGGATATTGTGTACACGGTAAACGTCCTTCTTATATACGCTTTGATTTGATTGCATCCTAGATCGACCAATTAACAAATTTAATATCGGTGTAGAAAGTATTATGCAGTCAGATCGTTATGGTTTTACTGTGTTATTTGCCTCATTCTCCATGCTGTAAACTAAAGTTGATAATCACATTTCAGGTTACATATGGCACTTCTATTCAGTCTAAATATACCCACTGGAACTGTTCATCCTATCTTAGTTGTTATGGAGCGTGCTTTGTATCAGCACAGATTACGAAGGATTTAGTTACACCTACATCACCTTCCGAAATGAGTTTGACCAATCGAGTACGCCGCAGTGACATTGTAATACTAAAACTTGCTAACCCAGCAGAACATACTCTTGTTACCACGGGAACTTTAATGACGCCTGTTTTGTTATCAATTTCTGTTATTGGAGATGTAAATACAACGGCATATGGATTACAGGTATATTGAAACGCAACATCTTATTTAGAAACCCATTTGTTAATTTGTTATCTCCGATAGGTTTCTAAATTGGATCCAGTGGGAATGTTTTCTGTTTTTATTTTAGTCCTCAGTCATCTTTTCAAATAATAAAACACTAACAGAAAGTATTCGGGAATAGTTATAGTATTAGTTAGTGAATTGCGTGAGAAACATTTTAAGAAGAGTTGCCTAAATACCCTCACAGGAGTAATCATAATTTGTAAATCGAAGAAGAACAGACAACACAATGGCCAAAAGAAAAAGTACAAGAAGACAAACAATGATGTATAAAACATACACATAAACTAAAGATCGAGTAAAGGCCTATTTACACGATCTGTTTTTCCATGGCTGATTTTCCATGGCTGTTAAAACACACCGTGTGAATTGGGAAAACATATGACAGATATGAAGTCAGACTGAAGACAGAGCGTTTAGAACTTTCCTTATTCTCTCTGTCAAGACAGAGCAAATAAACCAATCATGAAAAAGGTCATTAAGGTTATACTATATACATACTGATCTGCACGCGTAATTTTCCCGGGGTTGTCGCAGGATGATAAGAAATTTCATAATCTAAAGATGGCTGCTAAAGGAAAAGAAGAATTAAAACTAACATCAGAGGAAAGAGAACGATTGGTTGAATTCTCACAAACATTTTGAAACCTCTTTGATCCTCCTGTTCCAGCTCCCTCATTAATGCATAGTAAGCAACAACTTCTCTTCTTCGTTGTATCCATGGCCTCACCCATATTCTTCGACTACGATGATTGTTACGGATAATATGACATGCAGCAGCTATCATTAAAATATATACAGGAGCAACAAAATCATCATTCTCCATGTTGAAAATGTAAATAAAAACAAAATTTGGAGAGAAATATTAATTAACTCAGACGTGAAATGACATACCGTCTAAACAGACTAATGAGGCATATGTTATCATCTATGGAAAGACAGCTATGGAGAGAACACATCGTGTATTTAGGCCTTGACACATGCCACTAAAAACTAAATATTGTACAAATGACATTTTACAATAAGATAAGTTCCAATGGAAAAAATATGTCCCAAGTGTTCTGTGTATTTCATTAATGTTCCTAGGAAAGGATATGCTCATGTACCGAAAATACTAATCTCACGAAATGACAAAACGATAAGAAATGCTAATTATTTGAATTTCTACTTTACTGGGTTCAGTGGACCATTTTTGTCTGTACGTCTTTTTTTCCATCAGGTTATGTATTATCTGTCATTTAGACTTTTGGTGTCTTAAAAATGTCTGAGATATATTTTATATTTGGAATTAATTACATTAAATGAAGGTTATAATACCAAAGGAGTAATCTGAAACCGTAAATCGATGAACCACAGACAATGTAAAGACCAAAAGACAAGTACAAAAGGACAAACAATGGTGTAGAAAACATCACCCAGAAAGCTAAAGATTGAGCAACACAATTCCTACAAAAAACCGAGGTTGAACTCACAGGTACTGTAATAAAAATTACATAAAAATACACTGATCATTAAGTAGATATTATTGATATATTTATTTCAGTGCTTTCGTTGGAATCAGAACACATGGGTAGATACTACATGTACTGCTAGTAAACCATATATTTCTAAATCTGTCTATACAGTCACGTGTTCTTGTAGTACAACTGGGTATATTGCGTAAGTATGTATACATATATATCATATGTAGCGTTGCTACTCCGAGTTACTAAATGTTCGTCTTGTATGCACAAATTTCTAGCAATTGTAATAAAGATGATAAAAAAAAAGATGAACATTCAAGGAAAATGTTAACCACATTAAGTACAAGGAAAAACAATGTATACTTCAGATTATGACTTTTAATTGTATTTAGCCAATGGAGATCCTAAATTATGTATTATGTAACCTTTACATTGTCTATAATGATGATGTTATTCACATATAAATACATTAGTTTCAATTATTAAATTATAGATTACCAGTTAATGAACAAATGTTATCTTGACTGGTGCCAAGTAGCTGCATCTACATTCCTATAATATTTTGTATTTACAAAAATATTCTCATTTTAAAAAAGGATTCAACCTATTATCCCCGTCCTACTTTAAGTTTTCTAGTACATTTGTATGTTAAAGTATCTATAAGTTTCTGTAATTGCACTATGTGACACCATGGCAATATGTTTCATGTATGAAATTCATCAGCGTTTTACATGATTTTTATTAGCTTAACAAAAAACAACAACAACAACAAAAATAATTTTAATCTATGAATTAATTATATATAACCAGAAAATTTAAATATTAAATAAATGGACGAAAAAATTTATGAGCACAGTTTAACTCGGCGAATTAATTCTAAATTAACCACATAACTACCAGATGCTAAGAATATATCCTCATGATATCTTAAGCATGTCAGAGTTCGAAAAGTATCATATGCAATCTTTGAATGTTCAAAACAGATGTTGTATATTGTTTTTTTATATTTGTATAAAATGAAAAACAAAAAATATTACAACACCCTCGGAATATTAATAAATTGTAAAAAGAGTCACATATATATGACCGCTCACTGTCCTCGTTTGAACCAACCCTCTCCTAGATGATGTCGTAGGTTGAATGTCGACCAGATGAATGGTTAAGGCTAATGGTATCACTCATGATAGCACCACTGATTAACTTCTTTCTGTTATTTTAGGCTGTTTGAAGGTCCTGTTGTTATTGATAAACCTGATACAACAATAGATACAACTGGAACAGTAGAAACAACAGTGGTTTAGACCGACGATAGCACCACTGATTAACTTCTTTCTGTTATTGTAGGCTGTTTGAAGGTCCTGTTGTTATTGATAAACCTGATACAACAATAGATACAACTGGAACAGTAGAAACAACAGTGGTTTAGACTGACGATAACACCACTGATTAACTTCTTTCTGTTATTGTAGGCTGTTTGAAGGTCCTGTTGTTATTGATGATCCTGATACAATAATAGATACAATTGAAACAGTAGAAACAACAGTGGTTTAGACTGACGATAGCACCACTGATTAACTTCATTCTGTTATTGTAGGCTGTTTGAAGGTCCTGTTGTTATTGATGATCCTGATACAACAGTAGATACAATTGAAACAGTAGAAACAACAGTGGTTTAGACTGACGATAGCACCACTGATTAACGTCTTTCTGTTATTGTAGGCTATTTGAAGGTCCTGTTGTTATTGATGATCCTGATACAACAATAGATACAACTGGAACAGTAGAAACAACAGTGGTTTAGACTGACGATAACACCACTGATTAACTTCTTTCTGTTATTGTAGGCTGTTTGAAGGTCCTGTTGTTATTGATGATCCTGATACAACAATAGATACAATTGAAACAGTAGAAACAACAACAGTAGTAGAAGGTACACTTATATAATGTGTTGCTTTTCTTACCAGTTTATATCTTAACAAAATAAATCCGTTCTGTTTTCACATAGAGCATGCCGGAAGCGTCATGCACCACAACTTGAAACTATCATGACCATTGAAGACAATTCGAAGCATCTTACGATATCAGGATTTACTGTCTGAAGTTTAAGCAGATTTCAGACAGCTTATTATACTAGTGAATATCGCAATAAATTGTCCTATGGAGAACCATTCCTGTTCTAACTGTGACACCATTGATCAAATGTGCATGTTCTTATTATGTTTAATTGTGCCACTCCAAAACGCGGGGAACGAGAAACTACAATTAAATACATATTACACCAAACGATAGCTCTCATTATACACAACATTACCTTAAATCATTGAGAAAATTGTGCTTGCGGTTGCTGAGAGTTCGAATCTCCATATGTGGTTTTTAATTAAGTGTTAATAGTAGCAAAATACAGTCTTTCCAATCTTTATATCATGAGCGTACCTCATGAAGGTTATTTCAGAAATGTGTTGTGCACACTAATTAAGATATCTACAGTTGTATTAGAATTTGAAAATACACAAATATTTAATAATTAAAAAAAAATATGGATGTATATGGACATGAAAGACTATTTAACCTTACAATTAGACATAAGTTCAAGTAAAGGAACGACACTTTTATTATTGTTCTGCATTTCACATACACAGTATGGCCTTCAACAATGAGCACGATCCATCATGAGAAGTTCCTATGCAGAATTTGTATCATACTACAACGTATATTTCGTGATTTCAGTGTGATATTTGTTGTACATGTTCCTATTTGCTCACTATGTAAAGCACAGATTTATGTGTGGAGTTTTATTATCCCCTCGCCAACGAAGTTGCGAAGGGATATAGTAACGCTACCTACCGTCCGTCCATCCGTCCTTCCGTAACATCCCTGTGAACTCTCTAGATTCAACATCCTTAGATGGATTTTGACAAAACTTGGTACATACTTAGTCCATAAGAGAATCTGGAACTCTATTGATTTTCAAGGTCAAAGGTCAAGGTCACCGTGTCAAAGACGATATGCCACGCTTTGCGTTACCCTTGTTTGTCTTCATTCTGCGTCTTGTTCCCGAAGTTGTTGTCTGTGTTTCTGGAAAGTTCATTATTGAGTACTCTTTTCTGTTTTCTCTCATGTTTATGTATGCCTTTTCTTTTGACAGAATCAACGGCTACTGTAACTGTGATAAACATACCGGAATCAACAGGGTCTGTAAAAATAACATTTACTATTGCTGCAGATTATAATTCTGTCATCGGCAATGATAAATCTGCATTAATGTCAGATATAAAGCATACAGTAGCAAATGTAATGGGTGTTGATGGTGACAGAATAAAGTACATGACATTGGAGCCAGGTATGATAATATAAAGATACATTATCATGAAAATAACCAAACAATGTGAGCTCTATGAGACGGGAGTAGTTAAATATGTTCACTTAGAAGGATGGTTTTAATTTACCCACCAGGGGTCTTGTTTAGTGGAACAAAATCTTCAGTTGAGAAAGTCTTTTCCCGCAAGATACAGAATTTAAGCAGTTTAATAGTATTCACAATAACGTCAAAAATGTACAATTGTCCATGATAGATGTAGATCATGCTATAAATGAGAAACAAAAAATATCGGAACATTTCCAAAATCCAATAGAAATATCATAGAAAGAGGCAAAATCAATACCCCTAACACACAAATACACTTATCTCTCACCTTCCTGATTGGTACAGGCACTTTAATAGAATGTGACGGAGTTGAAGCTAGTTTGATGTGCCCAAATTTCCTCTTATAATGAGGTGATGCGATCATACAAGTGTTTCCACGTGTGATCATTATATGCTGGTAGTTAAAGGACTACTAGCTAAGAAAGTAGAATATGTTAGTTAAAGACTTTTATACTTAAGACACAAACACAACTGACACTTTTAACAGAGTTGATATCAATTCTTATAAACACTTTGTTTTTCACTAGGTAGCATCATAGTGACATTTACGATTGAGGACGATGGTCAAACTATTGAATCTGCTGTTCAGAAATTACATAGTGCCATTTTATCTGACAGTCTGGTCATCAGAGACTCAAACGGAACAGTGTTAGACATAGTCAAGTCATCATTCTCCTATAGGATTGTAGAGAAAGGTATTATTATATTGTTTTCCTTTCATCAAGACCATATTATGAATCTAAGTTGGAAGCTAAATTAGTATTGAAACTCGTCCATCTTTCGTGAAACTAATTGGTTAATGCTTTGCGTATATCATTTAATAGGGGCCCGGGTGGCTCAATGATTTTGGTCGTTAGATCTAACAGCTCATATAAGCCTATCACCAATACGGCGTGGGTTCGCGCCCAGCTTTGTAAATTACAAAAAAGGGTGCACTCGACTCGCAGCCGCAAGTGATAAAGTTTACCAGTTGCTTTCCCAGGGTCGGTGGTTCTCTCTGGGTACTCCGGCTTCCTCCACCACTAAAACTGGTCGCCATGATATAGCTGAAATATTGCTGAAAGTGGCGTTAAACACCAAACATTCAAATTCAAATATATCATTTAATATACCATACTGGAAAAAGGAATTCCTGATTAAATGGTTAAAGTTCTGTGTATTTCCTTAAATATACATGTATTATACTTGAAATTTGAATTTCTTATTAAGACAGTTTACCGTAAATCTTGATAATTCCGGTCAAGATCAAGCGGAATTTACCACAGGATGAGATTTAATTAAACACCTATATTTCTGATTTAACAAAGTACACAGTTTATCAAATATATATAGTATAACTAATCGTAGATTTTGAATATCAAAATAAGACCACGAGTGACCGAAGTACGCATAAGGATTAAGCGAGAGTTTAATCGTTAATGCGTATTCGGTCACGAGTGGTCTTATTTTGATATTCAAAATGTATGATTTAGCTATACTGTTTATTATATAGACTTTCAAAATTTCTAATATATATATTTTTTTATTTGTATATTTGATTGCACGCGTGTGATCTACGAGCAATGATACTACAGGGTTCAGTTGGAAGGATCTGCCATCTTGAAAATGTGAAATCCTATTTTTCATATTTACAACAATGTACAAAAATAATTAAAATGCTTACCTTGAAAGCTTATTTTAGTTAAATTAAATCACAATTGAAGCGTATACGAAGCCAAATAGCGTCTAATCTTTACGTTTCAAACTGGAGTCTTCATATGACGTCAATGACGTCATCTTGGTTATGTGCCAAAGTCATCAATAACATTTCGCGGAATATTTTCAGCTTACAATCGTATGTGTATTCACCATTGCACAACACTTATAGTTTTGCAAAAGTAGTTCCGGCGGGAAAAAATTGATATTTCACATGTGAAATACCGGAATTTATTTCACGGATAAATCCCCAGAATTCACACCTATCTATATAATAACATCCATTACTGAGCCTACTAGTGTAATGACAATATTGTGACCGACAAAAATCATTAGTGTAATTGCTTGTACAAAGAGTACATGTCATACTATTCCCTCTATTTGGCACTTTCCAGTTCTCTTGCTATCAACAAGTCATTTTCACATTTCAAACGTAGATTCTAAAAACATACGTTTTCATATGAGTTATTATACCCCCCGCAAACAAAGTTTGGGGGGGGTATATAGGTTTCACCCTGTCTGTCTGTCTGTCCGTCTGTCTGTCCGCATAGAGGGTACATGGTTTGTCCGCGCTCCTACATTTTTTTCTGCTAGAAAGATTTTATTTTGCAGATCATTTGTACATATATCAAAGATGTGCATGTGGTAAGGATTTTGATTTTTGTGCATTTTTACCAAAAATATAGATTGTTGAACTTAGTCATTTTTTGGTGAATTTGGCAAAAAGGGTACATGGTTTGTCCGCGCAGCTCCTCCTAAAGTTTTTAAGCTAGGAAGTTTTTATATTGCAAATCGTTTGTGCATACATCAAAGATGTGCATGTGGTAAGAATTTTGATTTTTGTGCATTTTTACTAAAAATATAGATTGTTGAACTTAGTCATTTTTTGGTGAATTTGGCAAAAAGGGTACATGGTTTATCCGCGCAACTCCTCCTAAAAGTTTTTACGCTAGGAAGTTTTTATATTGTAGATTGTTTGTACATATATCAAAGATGTGCATGTGGTAAGGATTTTGATTTTTGTGCATTTTTACTAAAAATATAGATTGTTGAACTTAGCCATTTTTGTGTGAATATGGCAAAAAGGGTATATGGTTTGTCTGCGCAACTCCTCCTACAGTTTGTAAGTTAGGAAGTTTTTACATTGCAGAACATTTGTACTCATATCAAAGATGTGTATGTTGTAAGGATTTTAATTTTCATTAATTTTACCAAAAAATATAGATTGTTGAACTTAGCTATTTTTTTTTTATTTGTGAATTTGGCTGAAAGGGTACATGGTTTGTCCGTGCAACGCCTCTTACAGTTTTTATGCTACGACGTTTTTATTTTTGTTGAATGTGATTAAACATTATAATTTGACAAATAATATATTTTCCGTGTAGACTTAGTTTTCAATAATCTTGGACACAGTCAGAGTGAAGCGGGGGGTATTAGTCCCGCTATGCGAACAGTTCTAGTTTCCCCTTTAATGTGGGGGAAAAGGTATCCTTTCCTGCAAAACACAATGACAATAAAATATATTAATCCCCATATTTTATTCAGAATTTTATTGTAATCACTTACGAATTTTCTATGAGTTATAAAATTATCATCTTATTATTACCAGTAATTGTCAGAAAATGACACTCAATTTAGTTGTACTTTCCATTGCTCTTGCTAGACCGGATCTCATTTTTTCCCGTCGTAAGAGAAATAACTCGAGAAAGGTATAAAAACGTATAGCCTTATAATCAAATCAGGAATGTGCAAGAGCTCAGTTTAACATACGTTGTAACAACGAATATTTATCATAAAGAAGAAATATACATTGAACATAAACGCTTGAGAATAACGAAAGGGTAATCACAAATGGACAATCCAGAGAAACTGGTAACACATGGAATATAAAACATATCAATATAAGATGTTAAAGTTAGGCTTCAAAATATCGATGTAATGTGATTATTTGTTTTTGAAGAGCCTCTTGGAGACACCAGTGATCATACAACACTCTATATTATACTGGGATGTATTGGTGGACTTTTAGCAGTTGCTGTCGCCGTCATTGCTACATTGCTATACAAAATGAAGAAAGATAATATAGTGTCTAACTCGCAACCCCCACCATACGGCCCACAGATGCATGGTAAGTTATCACACATATACTGTTAACCAACAACGGCCATTTCGACATCCACATCTGCAATGCATTTAGTCAAGCGACAAGAAACCAGAATGTCTTACTGTAATGCATCCATGGAAAACACACCTCTGCTTCCGGAATTCTATCCGCTTTGATAAGTGTTTGCATTAACTCTGCCTCATAGAAGTAAAGACAAATATTAGCAAATAGAGGGGCAAATATTGTTTCTATGGGAACGACGGCGATTTGTTGAAAAATGTTCCCTCCAAACTCGACAAATGTGTTATCGATAAGGAAATCCAATATATTGATGACTTCATGTTCTGCAAAGTACCTTTTGCATTTTGTTTATTGCGTGATAAAATAAACAATTACGTGAAATAACACTATAAACTTATATAACGTAACTTACCGTTTTGTTGAATACAATACGTATATACAACTTTCATTTAATTAAGCTTTTAATTCAAGTTGTTAAACATGATATGTATTGATGTTTTTAATTTTGTACAGGTGTTGATGTACCGATACCTGTTATTAAATTGATGTTTTTAATTTTGTACAGGTGTTGATGTACCGATACCTGTTAACGGATATGGTAGACAGGTAACAGTCAAAGATTCTTCATACTCTTCACGTACTTCTAGTAAGAAGCAATCGCCAATGAATAGTAAACCATGCGTTAAAGGAATGTATGATGCTGGTCACGGTTCGACAAAACAGGAAGTAGATCTTATAGCAGCAGAGAATGGAAGGGGTGGCCGTATGAATGTATCGGCAGGATATAGTATTAGTGGGCAAACAGGATATGGTGTTAGTGGGCAAACAGGATATGGTGTTAGTGGGCAAACAGGATATGGTATTAGTGGGCAAACAGGATATGGTATTAGTGGGCAAACAGGATATAGAGTAAACCCCCTCAATACTCAGTCACAGACAAATTGGTATGAATCTGAGACGCCATCAAATATACGACCAGGTAAGAACAATATTTGTATATGTACGGTTGCTTGGTTGTAGTACAAGCAAATAAATATAGAAGTCAAAATAAAATTAGAAGGCGAACAAGAAAACCCCCATTGAATATAATGTGCATCATATGTAAACTGTAATATCACGACATGTCATCGTTTATATCAGAGATTAATTTTCTTATGAATTACCTATGTAATGTACGCTGATGAGACGTCTCATGAGGAGGCTAATGGGTATCATCTTCAGTGTGCTTGAATTCCTGCAGATTAAATTACTTACTTTCCTTTAAAGACACGGTGATTAAAAAGTAAACTTTAATACGTCATATCTTTGTTATTTCGTAATATAATAATACAAACGATAAACCAAATGAAAGTTGATATCATGAAATAATAAGTGATTAGCGATGTTTTTTTTAAAACGAGAGGACTTTTCTCAGTCATCTCTCATCGAAGGGCTAAGCCCTGAGATGAGAGATGACTGAGAAACGTCCTCGAGTTTTAAAAAACATCTTTAATTATTTTATCGCTATTTTGTATTCATAATTAAATTATTTTTGTTGAGATACTGACATTTTTTTAAACCACAATTAATACTTAATTATCAAGAATTTGGTAATGTGACGTCATTATAACGTCATATTAGAAAACAAGATACTACTACGTGCGTCCTTGACTACGCTTAGCGATTAGCGATAATTGGAATCATCTCATGGGCTTACGTGATATGAAATATATCGGTTTTAAACATCAAAGGGAAAATAAACAAAATAGCGATAATATAATATTTATCATCTGTTGTTAAAACTCTTATGCGCTTCAATGTTAAAAAATATAATCATATTTATTAATAAAACACTAAAACGTAAATTATTTTTTTAAGCATTTGAATTTATCAAAATTTCAAATGTACATAATAAAATGACATTTCAAACATTAGTATTTGGTGTGCTACATTCAGATACTAGCAGTCATTATTAACCGAATACTGAACATATGTTAAGTTCAATGAATATAATCTGGTACTCTCATGTCTGTGGTAAAACAATGGTAATATATAATCTGGTACTCTCATGTCTGTGGTAAAACAATGGTAATATATAATCTGGTACTCTCATGTCTGTGGTAAAACAATGGTAATATATCATTTATCTGAACCTAAACTTATTATGTACCATTCATATCACATATTCGTGCTTCGTGAAAACAGAATCGTTGCAGCCTTCAATGTATATGATTTATTTAATGTCTATCACATGTATCAACTTATGCCAACTTTGCTGACAAACAAAAATATTAATCCATAGCTAGGATAATATGGTTTATAATTCTTATGTATTTTGTATATTGCAGGTTCAGCACGCTCCATCCCAGGTCCAGCAGATTACATGCCACCTATATCTGGTTAGATACACCACCAATAATAAAAATACATCTGACAATGACACAGGCAATTGGTTTTATGCAACACCAGTTATATAGAAAAAAATATATAGTTAAGAGTACTGTTACAATTCAAATTCCTCTACAGACTATTTTTCGTTCCTTCTTCTGCAAAAAATATTATTACTATATTCACATTTTAAAACAAACAAATAAAAAATGGCGGTTTAAATTGTAGTAGATATAATATAATCATTCACCGTTAATACAGAATTATTACATCTATCTAAAGAGAACAAAAATAATTAGATTTGATTTTTTAAATTTCCATTATAATGAATGATGATGCTGTTTATAATACGACAGTACTATCATTTATCGTGAATATTTTACTTACACCAGGTGGTATACACAAAAGAAAGTTTCTTTTCTTAATAAGGAGATTACATGTATTAATATCTTGAAGATTAAAGTCTTTGTCATTGTTATCTTGATAAACTATATACACTGAATGATTTTTAAATTACATATAAATAAAAACGTTTAACCGCACTATGTATTCGATCGTGGCCACTATTTTCGCATAGTCACTGTTAAACACAACATTAATATTATTATTATGTTGACTGTTCACTATGTTCATCAACTGATATACTTTCTCAAAGTGTATTATTATACAGTGTGTGTTTAGTACCTTTTAAATGCATGCTATCTTTCTATACATATAAAGAAAAAAAAATGACAACTTCATCTCTGTGATGTCAACAGGTGATGATACTATTGGGAAATGCTAATTGTATTACACGTTCAAATGATTCAAGTATTTTGGTGATTGTATTCTACTGGCAATAGTATCACCCCATATTGTCATACTATGCATCTATTAAACGTTCAAATGATTCAAGAGTGTTGGTGATTGTATGATATTGGTTAAAGTGTCGTCTCCAATTGCTATGTTTGGCATCAATAGTAATGGCACTACTATATCTTTTGATTACCCCTTTGGTATCTTCAAACTTTTCTCGTATGAAGTATAATAACTTATATACTCTAGTGTTACATCGTTTCCATTTGTTTAATGTAATATCTCTATAAGTGTAATGTAGTCTACATCATATATTAGTTTACTAGGATTGGATTCGTGTGAGTGGCAACTTATGCACGAGATTGAATAACTAGAATCTTTATTACTTTAAACCATATTTCTAGCATACACATAACCACACCGGTGGTGTTATATTATCGTGCTGGCGTCGAGTGCCTTAGATCATGCTTAGAATGCCTATGGAGTCAAACCAAACTCAATAAAATTGAGTTGGTGCCTTGCTGCTTAGTACGCAGCATTATGGAGTAAGAACAAAGTCTGTTCGTAGACTAAGTGACAGTGAGCTAGAACTTAAAAAATCAACTAAGCGTTTGGCCTAATACAAAGCTGATATCATCACCATTTCATCGAAATGTAAACTCCTAGAGGCTCATACCATCATAGCTGACAAATTGTTCATTTCACGTTAAACAAATATCACTCACTCGATTTGCACAGACTATGTAAAAATCATACAAAACGTTTGCTATACACCGGAAAATATCTAACTTGTTTTATGTTAGTTCATCAAATACTATCGTTCCGGTTTATTTAATGTTCCCTGATAATTTATTAACAATTATTTTATACTGTCTTCTAATACGGTAACTATTTATTTATAAAAATAAACAAAAAAGTGGATATAAGTAATTAAGAACAGTGTACACTCTGTCAATAGAAAAAAATGAACGTCGGAGAATACCGAATGGACACTCCAAAGAAACTGGCAACAAGAGGCTTACGATGACACACAAAACAAATACAACAACGCAATATGTGTTGGATACCACTTTGCACAAAAACAAATAATGTAAATAAGACACGGATCTCCTACAAAGAACTGGGGGTAAAGACGAACCGAACATTGTTTTTAAAAATGTAGATATCAAATAAGGGTAATAACAAAATTACCGAACACCGAGCAATCTTCCAAAGGGATTTAGTGTGAACGGCGCGTTTCTGGAAACACCGTCATCTGTTAAACTCATAATAAAAAGATTGGAAAGCAAAACAATTTAAAAGTCTTTTGGAGCAAGTAAATAATATGACCTAAACAGGACAGCCAAAACTCGGCTACGGTCAAATATGCCTGAGGAAGCAGTCTTTGTTTATTAATAATTACATTATACAAGAAATCATGTTGCATCATAAATATGTCTCTGATTCGTTTTCAGTTTGTTTAGGATTTCAATGACTTTTAATAGGTGCGTAAATTCGAAAGCCTTTCTACTTTTTACTCTTTACACTATAATGCCTCAATGAAAATAGAACGAAGAGTTGAAAATACTGGTTAATTAAAGTTATCAATTTCTATTAGCTAATTAATATACATTTTATTTTTGGTTATTTATAGAAATAAAAAGTAAGATACATCAAATAGAAAGTTGCATGTATCTAGTGCTGTTACCTTTAATACGTAATAACACACACCAGGTCCTCGTACCGTTGATGAGGTTAAACAGATACAAATATTAATTACAAATACCAAGCAGCTTTAATCAGTCTATGTAATCAATGTACACCATGAATGTCTTATATATATCAATAACTTTTATTGCATACAAATCATGTGTAACCACACATGTAAGATTTGTTCAGATATTCTATATAAGTATTTCATCTTCAGTACGAATTCATAAACAGTAATAAAAACATATTCTACTGATGTATTGTATATAGATCTACTACAGAACGCGTCTGAAGTAGCGAAACGATTGACAATCTGTTCGTTTTTATTGTCAATGATACATCCTTCTATCAACAAGACTATGAAGTACAGTACCAGTATATAACATTCTTACTTTCCACGACTTCCCTTTACTAGTACATTTTCTGTTAATATCTCTATAACATTCAAAGGCATACCATTATTCTGTAATAACTTTATTCGTTTCTATTTCTGTATAGATTTGTCATAATTCTGTAATAACTTTATTAGTTTCTATTTCTGTATAGATTTGTCCCCCTCCATTAATTACATTAACAGTTATAATTAAAGATAATACGGAAACATAACTTTGACTTACATTCCATTGCGGTTTTCAATAGAAGTCAAATATGCCATTGATCTATACAGGTGGTCGTGCTTCTACGATTCCTAAACGTAACTTTGGGTGTTACTTATATGTAATGTTCTTGTCAGGTTAGTCTTTCATTAAGTCTCAGTTTTAACCATTTGAATGCACCGTATTTCGGTGTATCCTAATGAGCAATCTAAAGTATTTTGTTGTCTAACATCGTTATCTCTCAGTAGAGAAATGTACAAGTAAACATTAAAGATACAAAATGGGTAATTAGAAATCGTAAAATATGTGAAGGACTGACAATAAAATCGTTCAGCAACAAACAATTGATCAACAAGCACCCACAGATAACTAAATATTGAACAATACGAACCCAATTTAAAACCGGGGTCATCTCAGGTGCTCCGAAAGGGTAAGCAGTTCCTGTTCCACTTACGATACCCGTTTCTTTATTGAACTATTGTTGGGAAAAAATATAGATAATTATGTCTCCCCTTCGAACGAAGGGAGACATATTGTATTAGTCTGATTTGTTTCTTCTTCTTCCGCTTCCGCTTCTTTCGCTTCTTCTCAGCGAAGCTTGTCCGGACCATAACTTTTTTTATCTCTCGAGATAGGTCAATGATATTTGGTATGTGGGTGCATGACCATAAGGCAGTGTGTTGCGTACTGTAATGGCCTTCGTTGGACCTTGACCTTTGACCTCAAGGTCATAATTGTTTTTTAAATAGTATTTTCTTGTCCGGACCATAACATTTTTGTCTTTCGAGATATGTCAATGATATTTGGCATGTGGGTGCATGACCATAAGGTGGTGCGTCGCGTACCGTAATGACCTTCGTGGAACCTTGACCGTTGACCTCAAGGTCAAATAATTGTTTCTTTCGAGATAGGTCAATGATATTTGGTATGTGGGTGCATGACCATAAGGCGGTGTGTCGCATACCGTAATGCCCTTCGTGGGACCTTGACCTTTAAACTCAAGGTAAAATAATGTTTTTTCAAATAGTATTTACTTGTCCGGGCCATAACATTTTTGTCTTTCGTGATAGGTTGTTGTACAGATGGCCGCATTAAGGGGAGACATCAGTTTTAGGTATCTAAAACAGTTCTTCCTAGTTACATAACTGATTTGTCTTACAGATGAATCCAAAGAAATATGCCATACTAATAGTATATTAAGTGCATGGATTTCGTATCGGATAATTCTTTTTTTTAAATTACATTACTGTTTAATCTATAAGTATAATATCTACAGACCTTTGTCGTCATTAACATTGTATGGCGCTGATTAAGAGATGCATGATTTAACACTTATTGTCAATTAGGAAAGAAATTAACAATTATTAGCCTAATGTGTTTTAAAATATTTACATCTGAATCTATGATAGAGAAATCACCACTATGCAAAAAATGACAGAGGAGTGTACTTACCATGTACAGCATGAAAGCGATTTTGTTTGTTTTATCTTTCAATCTGCTATTGTTAACGTTCTGTTAAGTATCTGGTTGATTTCGGCAGTCTATTATTAAACAATTGTCAAGGATCTGATATTTGATTGTGCCACAATGTCATAAAATGTAAGCAGATACCCTGTATTAATTATGCTTTATTATAAGATAAAGAGAATTTCCTGGATGACCTTAACCTTAGAATATTAACATTTAACATTACACCTCAATCATAAAATCATGGTACAAATCAAGTATACATCAGGGATTCGACTTCCGGCGTATAATTACTACATATAAAGTAAAGTAAAGTAAATTTTATTTAAAGTCGGCATATATGTACAGTTAACAAGCAAAACATATCACAAATAATGTAACCTGTCTGATTATATATATAGCCATTCTACAGCAATACTGATGACAAGATTTCTATGATGAAACTAAATATGAAGTGTCATTTCTTATGACCAGAACCGATGTATTTAGAAAACAAACATAATTTACCGTACACTAACCGTGTTTACAGAAATCTACCGTACATTTACAGTCAGGGGCGTAGCTAGCTAAGGAACGATATGGAAGCAGAAAAGTACGGCGAGGGGTCTGGGGCCGCTGAAGGCCCCCAGTGGTTCCAGGGCAAAGACCTGGTGGGGTCTCAGGGGGGCGAACCCCCCCGAAAGCTCCGCGCATATAGCACATTGAAACAGTTAGGAACGTATTAAATTTTGTACTTTTATTTCTTTATTTTTATAAACTACTTCAAGTACAACTTGACATAAACTGGGTACTTTGAGAAATGTAATGTGAACGATAATGGCATGTGTAGACAAAAGACAAAAGTATTGAAAAGTTTTGGGGATGTTTGCCTGCTTTGACGTGGAATAACGGGTTGTAGGTAAACAAGGATTAATGTCTCAGGCTGCGATTTTGTCAAATATTTGTTTGAATTTGAGACCTATGTTGAAGACTGAACATATGTCGATTGTGTTCTTGAGTGTTTATAAAATGAAATCGAGGAGCTACATGATTAGAACGGTGAACAGTAAAACGACAATCATAAGATCAAGACCAGACAACACAAAGACATCCTCCAATGTCAATGGAATTTGTTACGGTTTAATCATGGAGATTTGTATACTAATTCCCGACTTTCGGTTACCATGAGTTGTCTCCCATCTACATGAGTTGTCGATCATAACAGCAGGTGTCTTACTCGGAACATCCCAATTCATCTTTCGTTCTGAATCCAAAATTTAGATGAGTTCCGACTAAAATCGGATTTCCCTGCAGAAAATATTAATTGTTGAACAGAAAACTTAGGGATTTTCCAATTTTACCACAGGTCAAACATAGAAAATTTACATACGCATCCTCATCACAGAAAATTGACAGCACTTTGTATTTAATGCGGGTTTCCCTTCACCTTAAGGGATTTTCTATTTATCTCTTAAGTAGAAAGATAAATTAGAGAGTTCCGAGTAAGATACCTGCTGTCATGATAGACAACTCATGTGAATAGGAGGTAACTCAGGTTTACCGCAAGTAGGGATGACAAGGCCAACAAAACAAACAATAAACATAGGTAATCTTCTGATTACAAAGTTCACCTCGTTCTCCAAACATTAACATATGGGACAAGTTGTCAGAGAAAATAACAAAATGAATTATAGGTCAGATTTACCATCAAAGATGTATATATATACAAGTGTAAATGACCCTAGCACTATGGGAATATCAGACAAAAACTTTATCCAAGGTTGGACCTACACCCTAACCAAGTCGGTGAACAGTGAAATCGCATCTGCAACAATAAATTTTTGCTTGGATGTTGTAGAGCTACCCTTGATGCATCTGTATGCAAGATTTCATGACTCCAGGACAAATAGTTTCTGAGAAAACAAAAGGTCGGACGTAAACTTTAACCAGGCTGTGTACGCGGACGCGCACGTGGACGCCGAGTGTACTCCAATAGTCCAATAGTTGGGGGAACTTCGTTGAGGTGAACTAAAAACAAAGACAGTACTATATATGTTTCTGATAGCATCAACGTATTGAAACAATAATCAATTTGTTCAACTTGTGAAGTGTCGATTAGGGGCATTACTGAGGGGACTGGTCAGAAAAAAGGAACCCCAAACGGCGTTTCTTCTTAACAGCAAACGCGTCGATAACTTTGGCAATGTCAATTTGCCAATGTTTGTAGGCATGAAGAACAGACAAACTAGAAAGTCTTTCTGTGAGCATTGTTGATCGGACATAAGTTTTCACTCTTCTCATGACGCTAAAACTTCTCTCAGCTGTTGCCGTTGTCACCGGCATTGTAACAAGAATCAACAGGCAAATGTAAACATTTGGGTATAGCTCACTGTTGGTCACTGACAGAGTTTCCGCGAGTGTTGATGGCTTTGGATCCGTTGCTATATCCCACCTCACAATCCATCGTTGAATTTCCCCGTGAAATGGTGCAGCTTCGTTAACAGTAAGATCATTTCTGTATGTCTCAAATAAGGTGTCGATAACTTGCTGGTTTATACTATTCAGCTTTGATGGAATCAGGTACTGGGCAGAAAACCGCTCTTCGTTAGACACCAATCTACGTGTAAGCTCTTGTATCAGGTGATCAAGAAACGGTAAAAACATTGCTCGTTTCCAGTACTGACTTGGTGTTTCGGCAGGCACATTAACTCGATGGCGCTGTCTACCAGCCCCTCTAGGCATGGTAGGAACCTCTTCCACAGTATCTGCTACCTTCACAGCTTTTTCAAATAGCTCGTCCCATGCTTCTTGACTATTCCATTTTCTGTTCAATTGTTCAATTACAACTCGACTCTCAGACACAGCTTCTATGAGATCGACGGTTTTGCTTTGAAGCATTTCTGAAAGGGGTACCAAAGGTTGAAGAATAGACTGCGCCGCTACCAAAGTGATGATAAAGTCAAATTTCTTGATTGAGCAAGCATAACTGCGAGCTTTTGAGTCACCCTGTTGCTCTAAGTTCTCTAGTGAATCAACCACAACTTTAAATGCAGTGAGAAATGTAAACAAAGATTCTGATCGACTAGCCCAACGAGTTTCACAAAGGGTTTTTAATTTTTGACGCCGTTCCATTTCCTCTTTTACTACTACATTTTGTTCTAGGTTTTCTTTAAAAGAGAGTCGTTTCGCCGAGTAATCAAATGCGAAAGCAATAGCCTGCACAGTGTCCATGAGATTTCTGATCAACGGTTCTTCGCTGGCATGTACAATTGATAAATTTAAGTTATGAGCTTTACAATGTACGTATTGGGCTCCTGGTATTCTTTCTTTTATTCGCGATTGGACGCCTTTATTGACACCAGACATATTGGCTGCCCCGTCGTAGCCCTGCGCACGCATCTGATCCACATTCACCCCTTTCAATTCGAGCTGCTCCAGGAATAATTCCGCTAATACCTCACCGGTTGTACGAGATGCTTCAGCGAAACCAAGAAATTCCTCTCGAACTGACTTTGTCATCTTGTCGAAAAATCGAACACAGATAGACGCTTGTTCTTTGGTTGAGCAATCCGTCGCCTCGTCAGAAATGAAACCGAAATACCTCGAATCATTGCAATC
>MJUT01063372.1:89505-101933 GCA_002080005.1 Gigantidas platifrons
GCCTGGCTGATAACATAAAAGCGTGCCAACTATTAAAATATTACATAGTAATAACAGCAAATTATATTCATAATGAAAAGGGGAGAGATAAAGGCGTTTTTTATCACTACAATTTGAAAGTCGATCAAGAAGGAAATATTAAAGTTGTCAGAGAATCACTCAGCTAACCCACATTTGAAAATGGTCTTCTACGTTCAAAAACAAATGATTTGCGATGCCATTTGGACATGAAGTTGAAGCACAGGGTCAATAAAAAGATCGACTATCCACATATAAAAGTCCCTGTGGTTGAAGGTAATAAAATACTGTTGGGTCGGATATGTCATACTTAAATTATATACATGTAGGTACACCGGAAGTTATTGACTTGGCGCGTTTTATTTTTTGAAAAAAAGAACTCACCATGAACTCACACAGACGTCAAGATGGCAGCAAGCAAACATAAAAAAGTAAGCACATACATACATGCATTAGTTTTAATATGATAGTTTTTATCATAAAAAAAACTCAGTCATTTCGTGGAAGAGACAGATGTTTACATTTTTTTTAAAGTTAAAATACAACTGTATACTGAACTGGGATAAACATTTTCTTTCTGTCACTAGTGTCTAGTGTAGGGATGTCAAGCAAATAAAAAAATTAAAAAAATCAAGCATGTGTTGTATATCACGAGAAAGGTATTTTTATTAGAAACACAATGATGTAATTATTTTTTCAATGCTTGGAGTCATTCAAAAGTTACAGCTCTTTGAGTAGGACCACCGTCAGCAAAAGTGTCTGTCAAAATCTTCCGTTTTTTTTTATTTTTCAGGTGGTCTTTCAAAAATTAAGAATGTCACTAGAAAACATACACTTAACTATGATTTCATAAGTATTTTGGCTTATGCTTCCGTCAATCGAGGTCACTTGCAAGCGTTAAAAGTACGTGATTTAAAACTTTTATGTCCGAGTCAATTGCGCGATTTAAAAGACCGGAAAATCAAAGTCATAATTTAAATTAAAAAAATATATCGGTGAGGAAATGAGAATGTTGCGGAAATATCAACTCGGCGTCTGGCTATCAATACGGAATTAGTTACCGCAAAGATTCGCTTAGGACTATTAACATTTTGTTGTTTTTTAATTATACTGAGATGATTAAATTCTTTTAAAAATATGGTCCTGGGAGGTCCCATTCAATCTGAAGTAAATTATTCGTTACTAAACATTAGTGATTTTAAATTACGATGAAAGCAATTAAATTAGCAATAAATTACACGGAAAAATATATCATCCCCTTGAAGGACCTCAAATGATTACAAAAGGGCATNGTTTTCAAATATTTTAATGAAAATAACGTGATCCGAGCTAAATTTGCAGCAGCCATGTGATGCGTTTCTCTCAAGATGGCGTCGATTTTTCAGTCAGAAGCAAACAAACAACAAGAAATAAATCGTTCGTAAAGAAATATTATGCAGAGAAATATGAATTTTTTAATATTGTTTGTAAGATTGATATTATTGGATTTAATCATTCTAGTTTTTTGCCTTTCTAATAAATTCTGTGCTGTTTTAACGCAGTTTGTAACATCAAAGGTTAACATGGTGACAGATAGGCGAGTGCCCAGCTGACGATACCTTTAACATCCCTATCTAGTGTCAGTAGCAACAACCAGGCTTTTCAAAATGTTTATAATATAACGAAATAAACCATACAAAGGCACATACATTATTTCCAGAAGCACACAACACTTTTCCTTAAAAAGTTATGCTCCTTTGAAAAATCTTTTTTTTACACATTAAAACTTTATAATAAAATTAAAAGACCTCATTTTCACAAATGTTTGAAAAACATGTTCCTACTCTCCCACATAGACAGTTGTACTGAATTGGGTAAAATATGCATATCAATATTCACTATTAGTCCTCAGCTTTTAACTTTAACCATTTGAAGTCTGAAAAATAAGATTAAAACCTTTTTTTGCAGTTCCCATTAAATCAAAAATTGAAAACTGAATTATCTCCCTTTACGAAAATGTAATTCTAGTAAAATTAGACAAATTGCTTGCTGCATTAACATACTTTTTTTATTTTTTAACTTTATTTCCTAAAATAACAAATTTAGGGCTAATTAGTATGCTTCAAGTTAACTATTTTTTAAATCTTTGCAAATGAGCAAATAATTGTGAAAATATTTATAACCTGTCAATATCAGGACGTAATTTTTCTTAGTCATCAGCTTTAACAATCATTGTAACGTATATTTTAGGGAAGAAATGCTTTGTTCTACTTAAATTGTAGGCGAACAGTGCTCAATACACAAAAATCCAGCTCAAGATACTGAAAAATACCTCAAAAACTACACTAGACTATAGCAAAATTGTAAACCGGAAGATGAAAATTATCTCCCTTTGATTACCATATTCCTTGCAACTGTGTAATTGCTTTGACGATACTCGTCATTTATCAACCAAGAACGGAATTAAAATCATGTTTTGATATAATGAATAGTTGGCAGACTTTAACATCTATCAGAAAAATGCAATAAAGGGAATGCATTATGTGTAATTAAAGAATGAATAGGATTTTCGTCGCTTCCCAGGTGCTTGCATGTTTACTTTTGACTCGTACTTGTTGAAAAGGGGATTACATCTTCCTTTACATGAGGTCTACCGATCTCGATCAAGTAACGTTTTAAGAAACTAAGATTTACAGTGCAATAAGACGTACTTCCAAGCACCTATTTGAGAACCTGTTGGGAATATGGTAAGACCTAGAAATTTTGGTTATCTCCCCTACCGTGGTCGTCGCTACTGTCAGTGGGAAGGTCCACTAATGGCACTATCCTGTATCCATGTAATCATTACAGTACTACTAATGTAAAATAATTATAAGCGATTTTATGTATTGTACTAAAGCATACCCTGTCTCTGAACTTGAACCACAGTCCAGAACCGTTTCCCCAAAATTTATGCCATTCTTTATTTACCCTTTTGCATTGAAAATCAGACACAATACTCCAGCACAGGGTAAATGGTCCATGTTTTATATTCTTTCTTGACAATTTAAATGAATGAATGCATCCTTAATTATCTTGCTGAGATTTATACATGTTTGTTTGATGACGTTTATTGCCCACTTTCAACAATATTTCAGTTACATGTAATAAATGAAAAAAACATGCATATAAATATTTTATTTTGTGTTTTATTAGTAATTTAAACATTCAACTATAAATATAAAATTGTATCGGTATGGTAATTATGAATATTTTTATGGTGCAAAAACATTTCAGAATTTTTATAAAATATAAGTATACAGTAAAGTATGAGATGGTAATACACAGATTCAATAAAAACAGTAAATATTGAAGTTCTTATTTATTCTCGATAATGCAACATATAGCACAACAAATTCTGTATATTCAGATCTGTACCAATATATTTCCTTAGTTATGGTTTATTATCTTTATATATGTGACAAATTAACCACTTTTATTAAAGGCTTGATAAGTAAAATTCTGTGAATATTATTAATTTTTTACTTAAATTTAATATGTAGGTTCTTTGTGCTCACATAGTTCTTTGTGATCCTTTATGCACAAAGAAGGTCCTTTGCAGTGCTTATAGAGACCACTATCAAAGTATTAATTAGCTTGGGAGATTATTAATTTCTGTGGTAAAGTATTAAATTTTGATAATGTCCGTCTGAAATTCATTGTGACTGTCGGGGATTAATACTAATTCGCCGAGATTAGGATGACCACCAGACAGTTATTGTGATGTGCCAAAATGAATACTTTTCTGTGAAAATGAATACCAAGATTTTGTTGATAATCTTAAGGGGTGTATTTATAGTATGGAACAACTATTTGAATGCCGGTTCGTTCCCACTTGTCCAACAAACCTTGAAAAAAACAAATTGTCATAAAGTGTTCTTTAAAACATAGGAAACAAACAAAAACATATGGTTAGCGTGCTCATCTCGAATGTGGTAGATCATGGGTTCGAGCCCCAGTCGGGTCAAACCAAAGACTAAAAAATTGTTATTTGTTGCTTCTCTGCTAAACATCCAGCATTAAGGAGAAAGAGCATGTGGTTGGCTGGGAATCAGGATAATGTGTCCTATTAATTAGAGCGACATGTCTATCAGTGGTAAGGCTAAGTGTAATTTCGTTGTTAGTGCACCTGACCCAAAGGGTCATGTGAGCTTTTGTCATCACTTTGCGTCCATCGTCGTCCGTGTCTGTAAACTTTTCATACTTTCTTCTTCTTCTTTGAAACCACTGAACTGATTTGGACCAAATTTGGCAGAAATGTTCATTGGGAGGTCCTCTACTAAATTTGTTATTTTGGTGCAGATCGGAAATCCCACATGGCCACCAGGGCCAATAATGTGTTCTGATTGGTTGAAACTTTGAAAATCTTCTTGTCAGAAACTACTCAGCCGATGGAATTGTAACATTATAGAAATGATGACTGGATGGTCCTCTACTAAATTTGTTATTTTTGTGCCGATCGCATATCCAAGATGGCTGCCATGACTCTACTTAGTTTTAACATAGAACCCTATGGGAAAAATGTTTAAAAATGTTTTCCTCTGAAACCAGTAAGTCAATTTAAAGCAAACATGACATGAATGGTCCTTAGGTGGTCAATGTTATGTGACCCCAACCTCCATCCAAGATGGCCACCATCAGCGAACATAGTTTTAACATAGGACCCTATGGAAAAATGTTAAAAAAATTTTCCTCTGAAACCAGTAAGTCAATTTAAAGCAAACATGGCATGAATGGTCCTTAGGTGGTTAACTTTCAAAATAATGTCCTCCATCCAAGATGGCCACCATCAGCAAACATAGTTTTAACATAGGACTCTATGGGAAAAATGTTTAAATTGTTTTTCCTCTGAAACCAGTAAGCCAATTTAAATGAAACATGGCATGAATGGTCCTTAGGTGGTAAACTTTTAAAATTATGTCCTGTAACCCCGACCTCCATCCAAGATGGCCACCGTCAACGAACATAGTTTTAACATAGGACCCTATGGGAAAAATGTTTAAATTTTTTTTCCTCTGAAACCAGTTAGCCAATTTAAAGCAAACATGGCATGAATGGTACTTAAATGGTCAACTTTCAAAATTATATCCAGTGACCCAGACCTCCATCCAAGATGGCCGCCATCAGCGGACCATTGGACTGTGTGGGAATTTCATTGAAAAACCTTTTTGTGAGAAACTACTCAACAAATTGAATATTTTGCATTATATGAATGTTACTTGGATGGTTCTACATCTGATCTATTATTTTGGTGCAGATTGGAAATTCAATGTGACCTCCATTGACGGATGAAGTTTAATATACCGGTAGGTCCTTTACCAGAATTGTAATTTTGGTGCTGATCGGTAATTAAACATGGCTGCCAGGGGTAGATAATGTTTTCTGATTCGTCAATCTTTAAAAATCTTCTGGTCAGAAACTACTGATTCAATTGAATTTATTTTCTGGTGTGAATGATCTATTGATTGTCCTCTACCTAAATTGTAAATTTGGTTCCGATTGGAAATTCAAGATGGCCGCCATAGACGAACAAAGTTTAACATAGAAGCCTACAAGGCCCAATGGGAATTTGTACTGAGTTCTTGATTTGTTCTATGCTGCTCCTTTCTCGAAACAGAAAGACTTGAAAAATATGCTTGTTGATAACCTTCTTCAAGAATTAAAACTTAAGCAGTCTAATATACTTACCATGGGAGATTTTAATTTTGACTAGGTTTTCAGAATTTATGGAGCACACATTCAATAGTAAGCAAATTGTGTCTTAAGTCGCAAGAAAATATGAATCTTTGTTAGACTTCACGTTCCTAAGGATTTACCCTGCCAATTATTACCAGGTGAGCGATGACAGGCTCTCCAGAGCCTCTAGTTACAATTGACTGTAAGGGTGTAGCGATACACTTGTCACAACACCTGTACAATGTAACATCAATCAAAATAAAATGTAACATTTTTATTTTGATAGTAGAACTGGTAACTCCGACAAATAATATATATGTAATAGTATACAAATCCTTGATTTAAACCAAACTTCACAAATACATGTATGCAATGGAAACAGAAATTTACATTTATTAACCGAGTTGCGACGAAGTCGATCTCGGTTTATAATATGATGAATGGCGTCTGGGCGTCCGGGCGGCACAATCGTTTCCGCACAATATCTTAAGAATGAAATGTCTGATCTAACTGAAACTTGGTACACACATACCAGGTGGTGAGAGGAGGAAGCCTATTGATAATGAGGTTTGTAGGACAAAGGTCAAGGTCACAACTTCTAAAAATAGAACACAAATTTGATACTTTTTTCGTTTCTGCATAATATCTTAAGAACGAAATGTTAGATCTAAATGAAACTTGGTACACACATGCCTGATGGTGAGGGGAGGAAGCCTATTGATATTGAGGTTTGTAGGACAAAGGTCAAGGTCACGACTTCTAAAAATAGAACAAAAGTTAGATACTTTGTTTGTTTCTGCACGATATCTTAACGAAATGTCGGATCTAAATGAATCTTG
This sequence comes from Gigantidas platifrons, assembly GCA_002080005.1. Classification (NCBI taxonomy): domain Eukaryota; kingdom Metazoa; phylum Mollusca; class Bivalvia; order Mytilida; family Modiolidae; genus Gigantidas; species Gigantidas platifrons. The sequence goes on from MJUT01063372.1 coordinate 96,057, forward strand.
GTACACACATGCCTGATGGTGAGAGGAGGAAGCCTATTGATATTAAGGTTTGTAGGTCAAAGGTCAAGGTCGCATTGTCCATCCACATGTTCGCAACTCGCCCCCCCCCAATTTTCCTTCGTTTTACAATTTTACCAATAATAAAGTTACCGGCGACGACAGCTGAAATTACCGGAGATTTTTGCCGGTTACCGGCTTCTAGTGACAACCCTGGTATTACGATGCGTATCAAGATACAAATGTGCGTTTTATAGGAAACTAACTATTCCTTCACTCGACATGGGCGCTGCCATGTTTTTTTTTATATGAGGTCGCTTACGTACATTTGTAGTAGCGGAAAGTATAAATATTTGATATTTGATTAAATGATTTTAAAAGCGTAAATTAATCGATTCACTTTTCTCAAAATATTAATTGAATGATCACCAAAAGAAGAAAACGGAAGTTCAACACTACTTTTTATTAAAAAAATGAGCATCATATCGTTTGTATTGTAAGCAGCCTCCGCGTATCGTGAACCGAACCTTCCCCAAAATAATCGTGATTTCGGTACATACGGTGAATCGTTTCCTCCTTAATTGACTGCATTCACCTGACCTGTTAAATGTTATGAAAACAATGCTGATTAATTCCACTAAATTTTACCTGTAAACACATTAATTGGGTGAACGCTTTTGTCTTCCAATTTGGATGTTGATTGATCAGTTATAGAAAACAGGGACCCTATTGACACAACATCTAAATTAGTGAACCCGTTAAGTTAAGGGAGAATTTAACGCGTATATCAGCTAAATTTTAAAGTGGTATTCACAATCTTCTCCGTAAACGTCGAATGAGAGAGAGGTAGAGTGAGGCACATTAGGGCTATCAAATTATTAATTTCCTTGGGAGATTATCAATTTCTGTGGTAAAGTATTAAATTTTAATAATTTTCTGCTGAAATTCAGTGTGACTCACAAATATTAATTATTTCCCGTGAACATTAATACTTGGTGAGCCAAGATTTGATCGATAATCTTCATATTTATCTTATCTTGTCAATCTTATATGATTATTGATTTTGTACGGATGCGTATGTATGTGATCGAGTTGAGAAAACAGTGATGTTTGTTTTCATTTAGTTATCAATTTGTATTGTATTGATAGTGTATTCACCGCTGACAGAAAATAAAAAATGAATACACATTTCCCCAAGGGCCAGTTTTAAAAGTTTAATTCTGTTTTAATGAATATATGCAATTAAGTAATAGTATTCACGCCATCAGTGTCAAAAAATAAAAACGGAATACACTTTTCGCAAAGAGAGAGTTAAAAAAAATTAAGTCAGTTTTCATGAATTTATACAATCAAGTGTATATTGTAGTAACTTTTAATGATGAATGTTGTATTAAAAATCCCTTCTTCCTTGTTTAAATGACCATTGTGTTTTTTTGTAAACTATTACACCATGTTTTTTCCCCCATCTGTTTGTGTACTGCACGATAAGTACAAAACATTGTAGACTGACCCGACCACGAGAGATATATATATAGCACATAGGTAAATTATTGTAGCTTATATGTATATTTACAACCATGATTTGATTTTTACTCTTGTCACTTAAGAATAATTGTCTTTAGTGCTTTGCAGGAAACTGCATGTATTTGTTTTATTTTACAGACATTTCATGAAAAGGTATCAAAATATAAAATCATTTGTTTTGTGTTATTTATTTTACTTTCCATAAGTTATTATTATTTTCTGTTAAGTTTTTATCATTTATTTTTTAGCTCACCATGCCAAAGGCAATGTGAGCTTTTGGCGTTCGCCGTCCATTAACTTTTCACATTTTAATTTTCTCCACTGAAACCCCTTAGCCAAATGAACTGAAACTAGGTAGGAAGCATCTATGGAAGGTCCTCTATAAAGATTGCTCATTTNTCCGTTAACAAACATGGCCGCCACAGGCAATTGTTGTTTCTGATTGGATGATTTTCTCAAAAATCTTCTCCTCTGAAACCGCCTGGCCAAATAAACCGAAACTTGGTAGGAAGCATCAATTTAAGGTCCTCTATCAAGATTGCGGATTTCGCCTCGATACGTTAACATACATGGCTGCCACAGGCAATTCTTGTTTCTGATTGGTTGTTTACTAAAAATTTGTCTCCTCTAACCGCTTGGCCAAATGAACAGAAACTTAGTAGGACGCATCTCTATAAAGATTGCTAATTTTTGCCCCAATCGTTGACAAACATGGCCGTCACAGGCAATTCTTGTTTTTGATTGGTTGATTTCTAAAAAATCTTCTCTGAAACTGCTTGGCCAAATGAACCTAAACTTGGTAGGCAGCATCTATGGAAGGTCCTGTATAACAATGCTTAATTCGTCCTGATCCGTTAACAAAAATGGCTGCCACATGCAATTATTGTTTCTGATTGGTCAATTTCTAAAAATCTTCTCCTCTGAAACCACTTGGCCAAATGAACCGAATCTTGGGATGAAGCATCTATGGAATGTCCTCTATTAATATTGCTCATTTCGTCCTGATCTGTTAACAAACATGGCGACCATAGGCAATTCTTGTTTCTGGTTATTTCTTACAAAATCTTCTCCTCTGAAACCGAGTAGCCACATGATCCGAAATTTTGTAGGAAGCACCTATGAAGGTTCTGTATAAAGTTTCCTCAAAACAGAATGAAAGGTGAACGACACCGGCTTAGCCCACTGAGCCTCTGGTTAATTAAACTTTATTACTATTGCTGTATTAATTTTTTAGGTTATTATGGAAGGTGAGCTTTTGCCATCTTTTGGCATCCATCTCTGTCATCCGTTAACTTTTCACATCACTTCTGAAACCCCTCAGTCAAATGAACTGAAACTTGGTAGGAAGCATCTATGGAAGGTCCTCTATTAAGATTGCAATTTTGTCCTGGTCCATTAAGGGCTGTTCCATTTAAATATACCTGGGAGGGGGGAATGCCACTTATTTCAGACCCCCACCAATAGAAAAGAAAAAAAAATTCCACCCACCACCACCAGAATTTACTTCAATAAATACCCCACTACCACAAAAAAAAAATCTTAAAAATAGTTTCCTTTATAGAAACACCCAATTCTAATCTCAATGAAATTAAGAGCCTAGCACTAATGATATACCAATATACGGCATGTAAATCTCTTCCTTAAACTTTGCATATAAATGTGCCTCTAGCATTTTACTATAGCTAGCTATAATTTTAATTTCAAATATAGGTGATAATGACCTATTTTTTCCAGCCACATGGCAACAGAAACGAAGTTTGCCATCTTTAAGGGTAGAAAACTCCACTTCCGGGAAGATAACTCACTACTGTTTTGGAGCAGATTCTGGCAAAATGGCGCAATCTCTTAAGACAACAAAACGGATATATCTTTATTTCTGTGAAAAGCCAGCGAGTTTAAAGCCAAGGGAAGTCAAGATAAATACACCCTCATCCACTAAATTTTATAGTCATTGGATCCCCCCAACAGAATTTATTTTCAAGAGACCCCCTCACCCAACAGAAAAAAATATTGTTTCAACCCCACAACCAACAGAAAAATAAAAAAAATTGCATTCCTCCCCTCCCAGGTAGACTTAAATGGAACAGCCCTAAGAAACTTGGCTGCCACAGTCAATTCTTATTTCTGATAGGCCAATTTTAAAAGATATTCTCCTCTGAAGCTGCTTGGCCAAATGAACCTAAACTTGGTAAGCATCTATGTAAGGTCAGGGCTAGAAATTAACACTAGCACGCAGGCAAATTGCTAGTTGAAATTTCGATTTGCCTTTATTTTGCTAGTGCATAAAATTATTACTAGCAGAATTTTGCTAGTTATAAAAAAACATGCGTTCAGAATTGAATATGAAACAAATTAGGGACAAGCACAAGTATCTATATTGACCCTATGTAAAGCCCAGAAATATCTGAAAAACCATCCTGTTTCCTGCTTCCTAAAATGAATTTGGTCTTAAGTTTTCCAGTTAAAGTATCCAGTCATCAGAAAAATGTCAGAAAGAAATGTTGATGAGCATGATATTAACAAAAATCACATTTCAAGTTTCAGGTAGACTTATATTTTTACTGTAACTAAGAGAAAACATGTAATCATAAATTTGGTTGCTAGTCAGATCAGTATGTTTGCTAGTAGATTTTTTTGCATCTAGCAAAGTTTTGCTTGTGGTGAAAAAAGTTAATTTCTAGCCCTGAAGGTCCTCTATAAAGATTGCTCATTTCGTCCCGAACCGTTACCAAACATGGCCGCCACAGGCAATTCTTGTTTCTGATTGGTTGATTTCTAAAAAATCTTCTCCTCTGAAACCACTGAGCCAAATGAACCGTAAGTTGGTAGGAAGCATTTATGAAAGGTTCTCTATCAAGATTGCACACTTCGTCCTGATCCGTTGACAAACATGGCCGCCACAGGCAATTCTTGTTTCTGATTGGTTGATTTCTAAAAGAAAAAAAACCTCCTCTGAAACCGCTTGGCCAAATAAATCGAAATTTGGTAGGAAGCATCTATAGAAAGTCTTCTATAAAGACTGCTCATTTACTTCCGATCTGATAACAAACATGGCCGCCACAGGCTATTCTTGTTTCTGATTGGTTGATTTCTAAAAATTCTTCTCTGAAAATGCGTAGCCAAATGAACCGTAGCTTGGTGAGAAGCATCTATGGAAGGTCCTCTCTAAAGATTGCACATTTTGTTACGATCCATTAACAAACATGGCTGCCACAGGTAATTCTTGTTGCTGATTGGCCAATTTAAAAAAAATCTGCTCCTCTGAAACCGCTTGACCAAATGAACCGAAACTTGGTAGGAAGCATCTATGGAAGGTCCTCTAAAGAATGCTCATTTCGTCCTGATCCGTTAACAAGCATGTCTGCCATTGGCAATTCTTTTTTAGATTGGTCGATTTCTAAAAATCTTCTTCTCTGAAACTGCTTAGTCAAATGAAAGTATTTCATCTTTCTTACAGTGGGTTACAGCAAGTTAAGTTAATTATACACAAGGCCATAAAATGTCAGAAGCCCCAGTGTAGTCATTTCCTGTACACCTATCAATCACATATTTTGAATAAAATAATTTGATCATTAAAAAACAGAAGAAATATAAATGATTAAAGGGTTAACAATTAACTTATAAAAGAAATTGTTTTGTTAGTGAAAACAGTTATTAAGAAATGAATACAGCAATAATAATAAATAATAATAAAGTTTAATTGAAAAAGAAATAAAAAATAAATGATAAAAACTTAACAGAGAATAATAAAAATAACTTACATGTAATGGAAAGTAAAATAGATAACACAAAACAAACGATTTTATATGTTGATACCTTTTCTTGAAATGTCTGTAAAATAAAAGAAATACATACAGTTTCCTGCAAAGCACTAAAGACAATTATTAAGGCAAATAGAGTAAAAATCAAATCATTGTTGTAAATATACATATAAGCTACAATAATTTACCTATGTGCTATATATATCTCTCGTGGTCGGGTCAGTCTACAATGTTTTGTACTTATTGTGCAGTACACAAACAGATGGGGAAAAAACATGGTGTAATAGTTTACAAAAAAAAAACAATGGTCATTTAAACAAGGAAGAAGGGATTTTTAATACGGTGAATACACTATCGATACAATACAAATTGATAACTAAATGAAAACAAACATCACTGTTTTCTCAACTCGATCACGTATACGTATGCATCAGTACAAAATCAAGATAAGATAAATATGAAGATTATCGATCAAATCTTGGCTCACCAAGTATTAATGTTTACGAGAAATTATTAATATTTGCGAGTCACATGCAATCTGTGGCAGTCACACTGAATTTCAGCAGAAAATTATTAAAATTTAATACTTTACCAC
>MJUT01063381.1:58330-72382 GCA_002080005.1 Gigantidas platifrons
ATTGTATACTGATGAACTGTTATAACATACCACATTGTATACTGATGAACTGTTATAACATACCACATTGTATACTGATGAACTGTTATAACATACCACATTGTATACTGTTGTGTTAGATGTATCGAGTTCGCCTCTTTCCATGATTTTGCTTGTTGAAGTTTGGAACTATTCCGACAGTGTGTGATATATTCTGTTTTTCATTTTCTTAGTATTTTGTGTTATAAATAATTGATGGAGGAAACCGGAGAAACCACCGACCTGTCGCAAGTGACTGATAAACTTTATCAGTGATATTGAGGGGCCTGGATGGCTCAATGAATTAGGTCGTTGGATCTAACAACTCATACAAGCCTATCACCAATACGGCGTGGGTTCGCGCCCGGCTTTGTAAATTACAAAAAGGGTGCAATAGACTCGCAACCGCAAGTGATAAAGTTTACCAGTTGCTTACCCATGGTCGGTGGTTCTCTCCGGGTACTCCGGCTTCCTCCACCACTAAAACTGGTCGCCATGATATAGCTGAAATATTGTTGAAAGTGGCATTAAAACACCAAAAATCAATCAAATCAGGGATATTGTATCGAATACACCCAAATATAAGATAGAAAAAGATAGACATAATTATCAAACCATACCAATAACAACTGATTAAAAAAATTGTCTGATCAAAATAAGAAGTAAAATGTCTTGTTAGATAGTAGATATATAACAGAGAGAAAAAGAACAATGATGACCATGATTTAAAACGCAGAAACTTAGTTCAGTCAGGTCAAGGACGCTTAAATCAATGGATGTATTCAAACAATTATCAACAATCTAAACAACAAGGAAAATATTATTAAAGACGAGTCTGAAATATCTTGAAGTAGCATTAATTTGTTAAAAATATTTTATGATGTTCTTGGAAAAAAGATCACATTTCTAATTCTGGAGAAATTTTAATGTGAAATGTGATCTGTTAATGGATTTAGAAAGTCGATCATCACCTTCTTTATACTAATATTGACAATGTACGACATAGACATGACGTCACTCTCGGAATGTACAATAGTTTAACGGTAAATGAGCAATTTTACAACTATATATCATTGCAAGAACAATGTACATTTCAATGAGATAATGATGTCATCCACTTTGTACTGGACCAACACGCTTACGTGGAGATTTATAGTGCTAGCTCACAGAACCAACAGTCATCAGGTAGATACGTCACCTCACTCAGACACATTATCCTGATTCTGAGTCAACCAGTCTTTTGCTCTTACTCCTTAATGCTGCATGCTTAGAGGAGAAGCAACAAATACCAATTGTATACACAGTCAAACCTGCCATGTGGTCACCTCTATTAAGCAGTCACCTGTATTAAAAGATCACATTTTTCTTGTCCTGTTCTAGACAATTGTATATGAATTGAACCTCTTTTAAGAGGTCACCTGTCTTACATTTTGTATAAGGCCACTTTTTCTAGGTCCCAATGGTGACCTCTTAATACAGGTTTGACTGTAGTCTTATATTTGACCATTAAGAATGTCTTATATAGACATTCGAGTGCACCCCTATTTGTAAATTACAAAGCCGTGCACGAACACACGTTCTACTGCACTCAAGGCGAGTACATTTACCACTACACCACAGATCAGGTTGGAATATATAATAGGTTGACGTGACTTTATTTTTGGTGTTCAACGCCGTTTTCAACAATAGTCTAGCTAGATCATGGCTACCAGTTTTAGTGGTGGAAGAAGCCGAAGTACCCAGAGAGAACCACCGAACATGGGCAAGAAACTAGTAAACTTTATCACTTGCGGCTGCGAGTCGCGTGCACCCCTATTTGTAAATTGCAAAGCCGGGCGTGAACCCACGGCGTATTAGTGATAGGCTTGTATGAGTTGTTAGGTAATCCAACAACCTAACTCATTGAGCCACCCGGGCCCTGGAATATACAATAGAAATGAATCGTGTCAGTGAATAATGCAATGAAATTATTTAATAATTCAAAAGTTATTTTTGTACAAAATCAAATTACATGAGAATCTTGGATTGATTGATTGATTGTTGCTTCCCTAACTTCCATTGGTAAATATGTCTTGCATAATCAGGACAAAAACAAGTTGAACAATATCGAAAAACTATGCAAAAAGAACTAGATGATCTATAGCCTTCGTCTAAATAGATCACAGCTATATCACTACCAGTTTGCTTAGATTTTAGACCTACCTCTAGCAGGGAAAGATTGTTCACAGTACTGCAGTTCTATATTTTCAAATACAGTTAAATCTGTATTTAGAGGTCACCTTTGGGTCAAAGACAAAGTGGCTTTATACAACAACAACAACAACAAATGCTTTATTGTCAATCAAGACGCCCACAATGAGCAGTATAATCAATACAAATCACAGTATACAATTAATTCACATAATAATTTTTTTCATTGGATAGGACAATATAAAAAAAAAAATCACATTTAGTAAGAAATATAGTTATAATGGTTGTATTTTAGTTTTATCAAGCACACAGACCCATTCAATCTACAATTTAATTAAGGCAGAGTTCTAGTAGTACTATAATATTAGTTGCAGCATGATGCATCCAAAAAAAAAAAAAAAATGATAAAGTTATTTAATAATTTACTAAGTATTATAAGACAGGTGACCTCTCAACAGAGGGTCAATTCATATGGAATGTTCTATGTTGGGACAAGAAAAATATGACCTTTTAATACAAGTGACTGCTTAATAGAGGTGACGGCATGGGCAGGTTGGACTGTACATCTTTCTAATTGGGTAAACACTGGGAGCAACCTTTTGTTGAGTACCAATATGAACTTGCGTAATAACGTTCGTTCATACAACACGTGTGTCAGTTGTATATCCAGTACAATGAAGGAAGATTTACGTCCTGTTCTTTGAATGTTTTAATGCCATAGGATTTAAGAGCAGTCTCGTAATTACATAAAATATCATCCTAATATAGCCAAGTAGAAGTACAGACTTAGATATATGTCTGATACGTGTTGTTTTATCTATAATTATATAACATCATTGTATTGTCAGCCTATAGCTGCATTGTTAGAGACAAAATTAAATCTGTTTTCATAGTACTAGATACATTAAGAACAAAAGTTTTACTAAGAACGAGACGTCGAAAGATTGAAGACACCAAAGGTCAGCCGTAAACTCAAAGGTCAGCCGTAAATGTCAGCCGTAAATCAAAGGATATAATGTATATAATACAGTGATAATATAAATAAAAAGGGTAAAAATACAAAAATGGTCTACAAAACATTTACACTACAAGAAAGTTTGAATACAGTAAAGGGGCAAGTAACCAAAAGACATCGGTCAATCGAAAGATAAATAAATATAGTATAACTAATCGTAGATTTTGAATATCAAAATAAGACCACGAGAGACCGAAGTACGCATAAGGATTTAAACGAGTGGGCGGAACTTGTTCCGCCTACGAGTTTAATCCTTAATGCGTATTCGGTCACGAGTGGTCTTATTTTGATATTCAAAATCTATGATTAGTTATACTGTTTATTATATAGACTTCCAAAATTTCTTTTATATTATTTTATTTAATTTGTATATTTCATTCCACGCGTATAAATCTACGAGCAATGATAGTGTGTAATCAATATGGCCGCACATTCAAACAAGTCAAGTGCTGTCGCTTCAATGAAAAAAAATGGAAATTTAAATGAAGGACGAGTTTCTGAATTTTATTTGAATATGGGCGGATTTGTAAAGTTGTTGTGGAAAAATTCATTGCAATTGCGACTAATGTCAGTCCGATTTATCTGAACCAGGCACGATGTGTTATTATTGTCCGAGTCGTGTGTATTTCATGTGTAACAGAATTCGAACTAACGAATGAATCAATGTCCTCAAATGAAACGTTCTGAAATCTACCCGACTGGGCTTTAGTTTGATATACATTTTCATTTGTATTGCCATTGGAATTTGGAACATTTGTTTGGACATCTAGAATATTAAATTCTGGCATTTCCACATTTTCCAAATTCAAAATCATTTTATTCTAAAAATTTTGAGACTACCGCTGCCATATAAGCGTCAAAATGATCAGACATTTTTTTTTTTTTTTTTTTTAATTTTAAGATTGTTCAACGCAGACGATTTTTCATTGAAAAGGGGTGGTGAAAGGAATTAGGAAATTTAACATTTCCGTTGTTTGTTTATATTTAAATCTGTTGTGTTATGCCAGTGAAATGATTCGATTTAGAATAAGCAAGTGTTTGATTTTAATGTATCAATAAAATGATTCAATTAAAATAATTTATAAAAGTACTAAAACTTTTTCATTTGTTTAATTGTTTCAGTTTACAATCATGTGTGTATTCACCGTAACACAACAAGGGACGTAACCACTACACTTTATAGTTGTCTAAAAGTAGTTCTGGCGGGAAAAAACTGATATTTCACATGTGAAATATCGGAATTTATTTCACGGATAAATCTCCATAATTCACACCTATCTATATAATAATAGATTGATAATAAGAAAAAAGACACAAATACAAACAATGGTCGACAAAGCACTACAAGAACAGTTTTTAGTGGGGTTAGTGTTATCGATCTTTAGTTTTATACAATAACAATAACAATAACAATATTTTATTTGCACGAACACATTTACAATAAATGGTTATGGCATAAACTGAAACAATACGAAATAACAGACTCATGGAATGACAGTGGTATTTAGTACCACTAAGTATATTAAAATAGCCTCAGTTTCTAAATGGCCTTTCTCATCAAGAAACAATCATTTAAAAAATTGACTAATTTATATGTATGTTTTGTTGATCGTTGTTTGTCCTTTTGTACTTTTTCTTTTGGCTATTGTGTTGTCTGTTCTTCTTCGATACACGGATTCTAATGACCACTTAGGTATCTTAAAACTCTTCACGTGATAACAACATAGGGGGTAAATCACACTGCATGAAACATTATCTTTTGTTTGCCTTTTCAATTCACCAAAAGCCGATCATCATCGGAAGTTCATCTGTAACCGAAGTTCATATTTCATCAGCTTTTGATGAAAAAAGATGATCTTCCATCTTTTAAATATTCAAAAAGATAACAAAATACAACCTTTCCCCTTTTGTCAGAACAAAAAGGTCACCTTCCATCTTTCATGATTAACAAAAGTTTACCGTAAGATACCCTTTCACCTTTTGTCAATGTAAACAGATCATCTTGCATCGATCTTTGAAGAAATACAAAAGTTTACCGTAAGATAACCTTTCACCTTTTGTCAATGTTAATGAGACCATCTTCAATCTTCGATGAAATACAAAAGTTAACAGTAAGATAACCTTTCACCTTCTGTCAATGTTAACAGACCATCTTCCATCTTTGATGAAATACAAAAGTTAACTGTAATATAATCTTGTACAATCTTTTGTTAATTTGAAGATGGGGTCTTTCACCTTTGATGATATGCAAAAGTTTTCTGTAAGGTTACCTTTCACCAATTAAAAAAGGCAAACTTCCACCTTTCATGAAATTTGAAACTTAATCTTTCACCTCTGGTAAACACAAAAAGCTCATATGTGCAAACTAGATCCCCGGTCAATATTAGCTTCCACCTCTTAGTTAGTTTCTTAAGGTGAGGTGGGCGTTTAGCACTATTGATCATATATAATGACCGAAACGGGTATTCTTGGACTTTCAGCTGTTTAACAAGGACATCAAAATAAGTTGATGGACTTAAAATAAAAACAATATCCCCATATATAGCAACGCTTTGATGACCCAACATTGGCGAATTGTTGGCATGGTTGGCAAACGGTTGGCGTCGGCGTTACAACAGTGGCCCGACGTTGGCCCAACATATCTCCACCAACTGTAATTCTCAGGGGCGGATCCAGCGGGGGGCGCACCCTAAAATTGGAAAATATATAATTTGTTTGCGTAAAATCGTGATTTTTCACACGAAATACCCCAAAAATGTTCGCGCCTCCCTCCGCTCGGCGCGATTTTTTTTTAAGTGCAAAACTTGAAATCCTGGATCCGCCCCTGATACTGATACTGTTGGACCAGCGTTGGTCCAATACAACTCAACCAACGGTTATTCTATTACTATCGGTCCACTGTTGGCCCGACGCAACTCAAGCAACAGTTATTTTTACCTAAGTTGAGCCAACGTTGGCCCAACACTGCTAATGTAATATCATTAATTATTTCCTATTTCTAGATTATAATCTTTTTGAGAAAAAAATGAAAAAAATAAATAATTTTGATATTTTTGTTACACTGATCACAAGTTCCATTTCGATTAAACTTTTTTAACTGCATACTGCAATGATTAGAATAAAGGATCATAAGGGACCGACCATTTAACTTACAGGGGGGAGGGGGGGGCGGTGGGTTATGGTTTTTTTTTTTCGTTCAGAAATTTTTTTTTCGGACAACACGAGAGTTAGAATATTTATTTTTTTGTCGCGCAAAGCGTGAAATTTTTTTTTCAGAATGTAACATTAGGTGATATGACAAAAACTCTTCATGACAAAATAGTCGTTATCATGGTTATATTGGTGAAAAAGATATAATTTATTTAAATTTCGTGCGTACAATGTGTATCTCTGTTCCACGTGATATTCCCAGTATAAATTTAGTAATTTGACCACGTGACATTGTAATCACATGACCACAATATGGCAAATAAATGCAACTGAACCGGTATTCTGGTTAATATAAGGACTGGAAAGTACAAAAATGGTTCACATTCGGGCAGTTTAATTTCTCAGGGGTAAGGCATTATCGAACTCGCAAGACATTAGCCTGAAACTAATACAATAGTCTATTCATAAAAAATGAAAGGGTATGCAAGAACTGCCACACTGGCCAGGTAGAAGATGAAAAACACTTTTTATTACTATGTCCAAAATATAATGAACTCAGGGCCAATCATATATATATAGTTGTTACAACCAAAACATATTAAATATTAATGATAATAATTTAGTATTTATATGGCTAATGAGTAATGAAGACAATACTGTGTTTGTAGAAAAATAGCAAAATATATAAATATGTGCTTTCAACTCAGAAACAGGGTTATTTAACAGGCATAATTTGTGATTTGTTTGTTTACTTGTGTTTATCTCCCTTATAACACATGAATTATAATTATAATCATTATTGGACTGTGGTTGTCCCCCTTGATATTAACTATATATTGCTCTGAAATTAATTAATGTCTTTTTTTTCTTTTCTTTTTTTTTGTATATTACAACTTAATTGTTTTTATGTAAACATGTTCAATTCTGAACTTTCTTAATAAAGAATTTGTTTGTTTCTATTCCGTTTTGAAGAAGGGGAGAGGAACAAGAAACGTAGACTAGCGTTTTGAATCATTTTGTGGACCCCCCCACCCCCCCCCGTTTTAATTTTGTTTTAATTCATGACTTTTGTGGGACGTTTTCATTATAAACAGTGTTGAACAACTTCCAACATTACCGAAAACTCAATCTGAATAGACTAGAGGAGGGTTTTTGTGTTTTTAGAAATGGGCTTATAACTATCGGGGACTATTATATATACTGTCTTCACCTCATTCCGTGTTATACCTCGTTCCGAGGTATTTTCTTTTTGTGCTTTTCGTACCTCAGTTAAATGCAGTCGGCGGTCAGAGGATGCAGGTCACGTTTCACTGACGACACGCTTTGTTTACATCACCTACTTTTTGGAAATGATTGCATTTCAGGTCTGCATTTGCCGTTTTATTATATGTAATAATAAATCTCAACTTCTCCTTCATCCACAGGCGCTTGTGTAGTCTAGTCAAAAATATGCTCGCTATGTACCTAAAATACCAGAAGGCCGGACTCATTCCTACTACCCCTGTCACTTCAACCACTATTTCCCCTGTCAAAATGTTGATAGAACACAAATCGCCTACTGATTTGCATAGTTAAATGATTTTTCTTCAAGGAAAATCTGTTTTTTATATCTTCCTACCTTCTACACCCCCATACTGACAGATAATCCTCCGATTTTGTTGATACACTACATATCATAGGCTGCAAAAGCGAAAGTAGGTCGCGTGACGTCTTTCCACCTTTCGTTCGTACTCAGGTTTTATCTTATATAAATACTAAACACTAGAAATTCCAAATTCAAATTACAAGGCGCCAAAATATGAACTTCTCATGTATGTTTCGTAAGCAATAATAAAACCTGAGAACGACCGAAAGGCGGAAAAACATACTTTCGCTTTTGCAGCCTACGATATGTCGTGTATCAACAAAATCGGAGGATTATCTGTCAGTATGGGGGTGTAGAAGGTAGGAAGTATAAAAAACGGATTTTCCTTGGAAGAAAAATCATTTCACTACGCAAATCAGTAGGCGATTTGTGTTCTATCGACATTTTGACAGGGGAAATAGCGGTTGAAGTGATAGGGGTAGTAGGAGTGAGTCCGGCCTTGTGGTATTTTAGGTACATAGCGAGCATATTTTTGACTCTACACAAGCGCCTGTGCTTCATCCTTATATGCCATCTCATTTGATAAATCTTACAAACCAACTTAGATATCGTTTATTGAACATGTGAAAACTGTTTTGTGTTCGTCTGCTATCCAGCTTCCTAATTACCAATGACAATAAAGTTGCACTTACGGTTGTGCGCAGGAAAAACTATGGTTTAACAATTATGAGAATTTTGTTGTTTTTCGATAATACGACTGGAATTAAAGCTGTATACGGCCTGAGTGAACAACGTTAGAAAAAAAGATCACAGTCGCTTGAATTTCAATGATTTAAATAAAGAAAGAGTAAAAAAAATATCCCTATATACTATATACAATATTTTTTTTACTCTTCTTTTATTTAAATCATTGAAATTCAAGCGACTGTGAAAAGATCAAGCGTTGTTTTTTTGGAATTGTACCATCATATGTTTCTTCCAACTCTTAAAATATGTGAAATTTAAAATGAAAATTGCCAAAAAGTGCATAAAATTTAATCCCCAAAAAAAAATAAAAAATAAAAAATTGTTGTTTTTTTTACATTTTATGCAATCATATCTTTTTTCCATCTAAGTGTGTTATACAGAATTTTTAAAATAATAAAAAATTATTTTATTTGGTTCAAATATATCTGATATAAATATTCCGCCAAAGCAGTCAAGCATATTAGCCCCAATGGCCCTCCATAACAGGGAATTCCCACTACATCGAAACAAGGTTAAGGTAAAAAAAGGTCCCATCGGAGAACTGTCAACAATCGATAACTTGAACACAAGGTTAAAACTTCTGTTTTAAAAGGATATTATTATTTTTTATTAGTTCATAGCATAATATGTTTGTACGAATACAGATTCATTCAAATGATAGGTATCGTATATTTTACAAGGTGTGTTTCCGTAAGACCATCGGAATGAGGTAAACCCAGTATATAGTCCCAGTAAATATCGATCTCGGATTGAGTTTTATGTTCTAATAGAACATTACTTCTAAAGATAAAAATGCATGTTTTTATTAATGCGATGAACGATCTGTCGCAATATTCACATTAATAAAAACAATAGAAAAAGTATTTGATATCTGAATTGATTCATGTCTTTCAAATATCTTCTTCATGGTTTTGAAGTCTTTTTATGAAGCCTATTATTTCTTTTTTTTTTTATTACAGATGGAAAAAGAGTTTTATCTCATGAAAACAGAGCTAAAAAAAGAAGAATATTGGAAAGATGGACAGATTCACTACAAATCTTGGACAAAATCTTTGGACTTGAAAAGGTAACTAGGAAATTAGTAGCCACAATTAAATTATATCATACCCTGATTTGGTACCAGCATTCCATCTTATAGAATGGATAATATACAATTAATGACTTTTAATGAGGTGGATACACAGATTTATTATGTCTCCCCTTCAAATGAAGGGTGACATATTGTTTTAATCTGATTTTTTCTTCTGCTTCCGCTTCTTGTCAGCGAAGCTTGTCCAGATCATGTAACTTTTTTGTCTTTCGAAATAGGTCAATGATATTTGGTATGTGGGTGCATGACCATAAGGCGGTGTGTCGCGTACCATAATGACCTTCATTGGACCTTGACCTTTTACCTCAAGGTCAAATGATTGTTTTTAAATAGTATTTTCTTGTCCGGGCCATATACCATTTGTGTCTTCTGACACATAACTTTTTTGTCTTTCGAAGTAGGTCAATGATATTTTGGTATGTGGGTGCATGACCTGTCAATGACCATAAGGTGGTGTGTGTCGTGTACCGTAATGAGCTTCGTAGGACCTTGACCTTTGAGCTCAAGGTCAAATAATGTTTTTTTCAATAATATTTTCTTGTCCAGGTCATAACATTTTTGTCTTTCGAGATAGGTTGTTGTATAGATGGCTGCATTAAGGAGAGACATAAGTTTTAGGTATCTAAAACAGTTCTTCCTAGTTAACCCAAGAATATTATATTTACCGAGGTCTAGGGGCCGAGGTAAATATATTATTCTTGGGTTGATAAATCCTGGTATCCATCGAATTGAGTCATTAATTGTTTTATTAAATGACACAATTTATATGTTTCTTTCACCCTTAAAATGAGCTTTGATCACGACATTTTCTTTGGTTTAGCTTGGTGGAATGTTACAGTTTTGTATATTCACCTAGTGTGACGTCACACGAGGTGAATATAATGTTTTATCAAATATTGTTACTAGGGACGTCAGCCAATCAGAAAAAGACATTATCTGAAGTCATGAAATAATTGGATTTATTATGGACATACACATGTAATACTTGAATTGTTTAGTATTTGGTTTGAAACATTATTTCATTAGATTATTTGAATTTTGATGTCTTCTTTACATTTTTTTACAATTTGTGTTGGTACTTTTGCAGGACAGTGATGATGAAGGTAATGATGATAATCTGGAAGTTCTGAAAATAATGAGAAAAGTGGAACAGAAAATCAAGTTTCGAACAAACAAAAATGAAATTGACTTGATTACTGAGGTTGATGTAAGTATTAGAATTTTAACAAATGTTATTGATAACACCATGTTAAGAAGTTCCATGTCCCATGATTGGCATGAACACCTTTTTATTTTCTCAAAGTGAGTTCTACACATCCCAATATAAAGGTTCCTATTGAAAATAGAAGGGATGACCCCTTCAGAAAAGGGGTAAAAAATATTAACTTGCTCGAATTTCTCTTGTTGATATGTTGCCATTGTTTGATTAGCACTAGTTATTGTTTCTCTCAACCCATTACAACAGTCTGTCATTATATAATATACAACATATTAGTTTTAAAACACTTTTATCTTTCTTGCTTGTAAAATTTCATTATGGTAACCTCTCTTTTTAGGTAAAATTTACCAACCTGGAATCTAAAAAGAAGTCACCACCAAGACTTGTTGTATTAAAGAATGTGGACAAAACCATCAGTTCAATATACATTGTGAGAGATGGCCTGAAAATATAGTTAAGAGGCAGGAAAAGACACAATTAAGAAATGCACCTCTTAGTTTGAGTAGATTTGAGTCAATATGTTGGTGACGCAGGTCCAGTCCTGACGTTAACTTTGTTATATTCTAAGTTTAGAGTTGGAAGTGGTTCGTAGCTCATTAGTACATTCGAGTTGTGAGACATAGCAAAACAAGTGCAAACTCACTTATTATATAGCTGTGGTCCATCAAACTGTTGATAATTAAAAAAAAAACCATTTGTGTTGCATATTTAAAGAAGTACTAGTATGTTAATATAACTACTTTTTTGGCAATTTGTTTCAGAAAGGATTGTGTTCAATAAAATTATTATATATATATATGTAGAGTAGTTGCAAGTATCTAATAGTACCCATTATTGTAGTAAGCATTTTTATGAATTAGATTTGATGTGACTTTCAGTTTTAGTTATGGGATGTTTTTGGCAAAAATTTGAAAACAGACAATTTATATTTGCCAGTAAATCCCTTGTGCTGTGAAATTTATGCCCTATGTATGCCAACTGTTAAATCTCGTTTTCAAATATCAATGATTTTTTTTAGCTCTGCATCTAATTTTTATAGTGTCAATTTCTAAGATATTGTCTTATCTAGACCCAGCATAATTGGTCTGCAGATGTATCATGAAGGGCATATGTTTGCAAATATACTGACTGAAATAATTGTGTGAAACGGTCAGTTTATCAATATCTGTGAGAGTACGATATATACATTGCATTGCTAGATATGATCTGACCTTAACCTCATTTAAAGATCAACTTTTTCACATTGTGTTTTCATGACTACTGTAGTTTATAGATTATTTTAATTTGCCTGTTATAATTCAGAATGATTGCATTTTAATATGAAAACAAGACATTTTTTTATTTGCCTGTTACAATTCAGAATTATTGCATTTTAATATGAAAACAAGATCTTTTTTTATTTGCAAATATCTTTGATTATAATTGAATCAATATTTTTTTTTATTATGAATGTGTATATTTTATATTATTGTAAATAATTGGTGATTAATTGTTGACTTATTGTGGTAAAAGTTATATTTTCACTTGCTTTAAACTGGTGTGAAGTGTTAAGAAATGGACTGGTATCAACTGTAGCAGTTAGGCAGGTTAAATAATCTGTAAATCTAGATTTGGATTCATTTTTTTAATTCTGTAAAAAAAAATGAAAACTGAAGAGAAGGATTACCCACATATTTTGAGTTTAGATGTCGCACACTGTCTAAAGAGTCCATGTTCAATATGAGCAGATGTAAGAAAGCATGCACATTAATGCTGTTGGTGAAGCTGCCACTTAGTCTATTGATCAATACCTTAAAGTTTTCTTAACAGGATGATCATGTGTAAGAAAGCATGCACATTAACGCTGTTGGTGAAGCTGCCACTTACAGTCTACTGATCAATACCTTTAAGTTTTCTTAACAGGATGATCATGTGTAAGAAAGCATGCACATTAACGCTGTTGATGAAGCTGCCACTTACAGTCTACTGATCAATACCTTTAAGTTTTATTACAGGCTTAAATCAACATACAATCTCATTTCGAAACTTTTTAAACCTTGCTACACAGGTTTTTTAATGTAAATTCTTAAAATGAATATT
Source organism: Gigantidas platifrons (assembly GCA_002080005.1). Classification (NCBI taxonomy): domain Eukaryota; kingdom Metazoa; phylum Mollusca; class Bivalvia; order Mytilida; family Modiolidae; genus Gigantidas; species Gigantidas platifrons. Next base: position 71,424 of record MJUT01063381.1, read on the forward strand.
TGTTGAGCAGAGGAAATAAGAAATATTCTAAAATTATGTCCCAATTTGTTCTTAATATGAATATTTGGTCAGCAATGGAAATTATAAAATATAGTAAAATTGTGCCATATATTGTAATTTGATTTGTTTCTCAATTACCCGGAGTAATGTAAATGGTGGATCAACTTGTATGTTGTCTGTCAATACATTGTATGATTTGAATAAATCGTTAAATGTTGGTGTCTTGTATTTTCAGTTCTTTTCTTAAATATATCTGTATTTCCTCAAGTGATATGGTTATTAATGTAGACAGGAGACAATATTGCTCTCTATTTGAGTGGCCCACTCTTTTTTGTAAACAATAAATGATGAACTTTCTATTTATTTGTCATAAATGCTAATTTAATATAATAATGCCCCTTCTACTGGACTATTAGTATCACCTGCCCAGTGGCCAGTGCATCTGATCTTTCATATTATTTATTCAGTTTTTAACAAATTTTCAGTTAGATAAACTGAAACAAAGTCCCTACTATGTTTCCTTGGGCATAGTTTTAGTCTTCACGCTCCCCAGAGCATTCTTATGAACAAGAACACAGCAAATAAATATGTGTTTTTCTAAGGTTTAGCTGAAGGCAACTTAAAAAAAATCCATTGTTACAGAAAACAATGAAAACCTCATTTGTCGAGTGATGTAAACATGTTTTAATTCAAAACACTTTTGAGTGAAACATGCTTACATTCTAAGCACTTTCTGAGCTAATCATGTTATTCTAAGCACTTTCTAGTAATACACGTTCAAATTCTAAACACTTCCTAGCAAAACACATTCAGATTCTAAACACTTTGTGAGATAAAACACGTTTGCTTTCTAAACACTTTTGAGTAAGACGTGTTTCAAATCTAAATACTTTTCAGATCTTAAACATATTTAGATAGTAAATGCGTCTTAAAATCCGAACAAAATCAGGTTTTGATGA
>MJUT01063381.1:94722-106597 GCA_002080005.1 Gigantidas platifrons
GCATGCACCAAGCTAAGAGAATGAACGGTCATGTATCTGTAGTCAAACAAATTACTGAAGGGCATGCACCAAGCTAAGAGAATGAACGGTCATGTATCTGTAGTCAAACAAATTACCAGATAATAGTATTATACGACAATATGTCGTAAAACGGCGTCTTTGCCAAAACTTAGTTTTTGTTTATTTATAATTGTAATACCATTCTATTTTGCTTCTGTTTATGCGATTTTCCGGATTTTTGAACTGTTTTGTAGGTGCTATATTTTGGTTGTTCCTACTATTGGATTTTGGTACTGTCCGGACAGTGCGTCATTTATTCCTTTTAATTTTATTTCCCTATTTAACCACGAACAGTCAACCTTATTAATAAAAATGGTACAAGTAAATAAAATGCCCTTAGAATAAACAAGTAATATGACTTACTGATCAGACAATCTCTTCCTGTATACCCAGGTATACATGAACAGTCATAGCCATTGACATGATCGGTACAGGTACCACCGTTAGAACAAGGGTTACTTATACACTCATCTATATCTACAATATTAAGATAATTAAATATATGAATAATCTTTAAAACAAATATAGATTTATACATAGGATACTACCATAAGATGTTAATGTGGTGTTCTTCTCATAGGTTATATTTGATCAACAGGATCTTATATTTCATGTTTTTAAACTTTTCTTTTAATTTTGTAATATAATTTGTAAAACAAAGCAAATCTACACCCACTACCCTTGCATTACGAATTTCAAACATAAATCCACGTAACCGAAAAGCGTCGACAATCCAGTCTTGCGTTAACTCGCATTCGTGAGTTACTGCTTTGTTCTGTTTCTCTTGATTTATTTTCGATATTCAAAATACAAGACAAGAGCAGTTATATTTTAATACAAATATATTTACATGAAAATCTTGACAAAATAAGTGTTTAACATCTTAATACTTCATCTTACATGCTACAAATACAGTTGACTCTCATTGTCTCGAACTCGGTTGACTCGAATTTCCGGTTGAGTCGAATTTTTATCGAAGTCCCGAACTTCGTTGTGTATAAATATATGTAATTAGAGTCCTGTTGAGTCGAATTCGGATGAGTCGAAATTTCGGTTGTCTCGAATAAAAGTTTTGATCCCGAGATGTAGAAAGCCATATTATTTACATTCGTTAAGTCGAATTTACCTGTCAAAACATGTGTATTACCTTGGGATTAAAATCGGATCACAGGTGAAACATCCGGTCATTTTTACCTTAGGCTATTTCACATGTTTATTTCACAATCTGTCAAATTAATTAGTAATTGGTTTGGTATTATGACACAAGTTAGATGTGTACAATCAAAAATTATCGATTCATAATATTATAAGTGCGCTTGGGTCGGCATACATCAATGATTATGAAAAGTACACAACGGAAGTGTTTTATCTATTGTCGGAAATTAATTTCGATTACAATTTCCCAATTTTGAGAGATTTGAAAAAAATGTTACTCTTAATTAATAGTTGTAATAAAAAGGGAATTTTTTTTTTTACACTTTATTGAATCATAAAAACACACAATTTATTGTAAATATTGCACAAAGAAAAATACGTTATGATGGGTGAAGTTTAATGACAATGCAACAGCTGAAAAACATAATCATACACACAAAAAATATATCTAGAAGTTATCAGTTGTTCCACAAGATTCAAAGAATTTAACATAAAAAAAAAAGCAACAAAAACATCGAATAAATTTTAAATCGTTCCGAGAATCGGGACATGCGATGCTGGTGTTAGCTCTTCAAAATTTCTCTCGAGTTGTCTCCCTTTCGTCATTAAACAAACTACACTTCCGGTTTTCGTAGCTCCTCTTGAGTCGAACTACGGTTGACTCGAATTTTTTCCATGGTCCCATCGAATTCGAGATAACGAGAGTCAACTGTATTATAAAAGTGCAAATGTAGTTCTGCAGTTAAAAAATATATGTGTAAATGCACAAAATGTTTTAAAAAGTTCAACTACAAGACATTTGCAAAAAATACTTTCTCACCTTTTTGACATTTAACTCCTGTATAACCAGTAGAACATATACATGTATAACTATTTACTCCATCAACACATGTTCCTTTGTTGTTACATGGCTGACTGGTGCAGTCATCTATATCTAATAATAAAACAACTACACAGTATAGAAATATTATGAAACAGTATGAAATTCTTACTCCCAAAGAAATTTAAATTATTTTTACTCTGAGCATAACTGATTACGGTTATTACAGAAAAGCGTCCTGCGCATCAAATTAGATTGATGCGTTTGTATTATATATAGTAATTAACATGAGTGATTGTACGTTACCAATATATCAATTGATGGCAGACCTGACATTACTTGATCATTATTTGTGTGTTGACTTTGTTCTATGATTTTCCATGTGGATTTTGCAATTGCTCTGACTTTGTAGCATTTTTCTTCCGTTTTATTATAATATATTTACCATATTAATCCAAGTGAGCACAAACGGTCAACGCCATTTATAGAAATGTTACAACTTCAAACCTCTTGCAATCGTCACCATGAATTGGTTAACCATAACGGAATACGTGTTCTGTATCATAAATAATCAGGGATATGTCCCGTTAGACATAATCACAATCCGGTCCTCTCCTTATTCCTGGCTTGTTACCAGGTTTGTTACAGCAGTAACACGATGGGTGCCACTAGTGAAGCAGGAACTGCTCACCCTTCCAGAGCACCCGAACTCACACTAGTTGTTAGTGAGGTTCGTGTTGCTGGATCTTAGTTTTCTCTGTTGTGTATGGTAGATCATTACCTCTCATTTTGTCCTTGTCTTATGGTCATTGTATTGTCTGTCCTTCTTCAATTTACTGCTGCTGATTACCTCGTTGGTATCTTAGATGTACGGATGCTGATTACCTCGTTGGTATCTTAGATGTACGGATGCTGATTACCTCGTTGGTATCTTAGATTTACGGCTACTGATTACCTCGTTGGAATCTTAGATTTACGGCTGATGATTACCTCGTTGGTATCTTAGATTTACGGCTGATGATTACCTCGTTGGTATCTTAGATTTACGGCTGCTGATTACCTCGTTGGTATCTTAGATTTACGGCTGCTGATTACCTCGTTGGAATCTTAGACTTACGACAGCTGATTACCTCGTTGGTATCTTAGATTTGCGGCTGCTGATTACCTCGTTGGTATCTTAGATTTACGGCGGCTGATTACCTCGTTGGTATCTTAGATTTACAGCTGCTGATTACCTCGTTGGTATCTTAGATTTACGGCTGCTGATTACCTCGTTGGTATCTTCAAGCTTTTCTTAGAATAAATATATATAATATGATTTACCGATAACACAATCTCTTCCTGTATACCCAGGTATACATGAACAGTCGTAACCATTGGCATGATCGGTGCAGGTACCACCGTTTTCACAAGGGTTGCTTAAACATTCATCAATATCTACAATATTGAGAAAACTGATCATATGGAGAATATAAAATAATAGATTTAAAAGTAGGATAATACCATAAGATGTTTATGAACAATTCTTTTCAAATGTAATATTTCATTACACCGGATCTCATTACTTATGTTTTTGTTTTCATTTTCAAATCAGTTTTTAATTTTATAATATAATTTTTGGAAAAATGCAAATCTGTCCCACCTATTTCTCTCTTTACCATCTCTACGATAAAATAAACTTTGTAATATTGTAAGAAATTCAGAAAATCTAATTATAAATGTAAACAGGTCAAGATCATTCGAATGTTAGATTTTTTAACCGTCAACAAATTTGTCCGGTTCGATGGAGGGATGTTTCAACAAACAACTGATATTCCAATGGGTACGAATTGTGCTTCGCTACTCGCCGATTCGTTTCTACATGCTTATGAGGCAGATTTCCATCAATGGCTTCTCAAGAATATTAGCCCAGACCTTGAAGTCCAGCTTTCGCTATATAGATGATGTTATGTCATTGAACAATTCTCGTTTCGGTGATTATCTATATCGGATCTATCCAAATGAGCTTGAAGTTACGGACACTTCTGATCATCAAAAGTTTGCTTCTTACCTTGGCCTTCACCTTGAAATCGACAACGGGGGAAGATTAAAAACAATACTCTACGACAAACGCGATAACTTCACTTTTCCAATTGTCAACTTCCCCTTCATTAGTAGCAATATTCCAGCATCATCAGCGTACGGAGTTTACATTTCACAACTCATACGTTATTCTATAACTTGTGCCCAGTACAATGATTTTACGGACAGAGCTCAGCTGCTAACGCAAAAGCTACTGAAACAAGGCTATGTTGCTCCGAAGTTGAAGTCATCGCTAGATAAATTCTATGGTCGTCATAAAAAACTGGTTGACCGTTTCGAAATATCCATATCTCAAATGACAATTGATCGTTTACCTTTTACGTAGATGTTTTCGTTCTTCTATCACTGCCAAAATATTTACCAGACTTGACTGTATATATCAGAAACACAGCGAGTGTCTTATCAGAGGCAAGATTCACCCTCGGATTTTTGGTAGGATCCGTGTTGCTCCTTTTTTTTAGTTTTTTGTGTTGTCTTATTATGTGATTTAACGTTCTGAGTTCCGTGTTGTGATGTCTGTTGCAATTTCCGCATAAAAAGGATGTTCGGTTCATCTTTACCTCCAGTTGTTTGTAGGTGGGATTATGTCCTTTTTACGTTATTTGTGTTTGTTTGTGTATTGTATTGTCCAACACATAATGTGTTGTGTTTTTGTTTTTTCTTCTTCGTCATGTGGACCCTATGTTGCCAGTTCCCATGGATTGTCCATTTGAATTGCCCTTACGGTATTCTCTAACATACATATACATGTATATATATTATAGGATTAAACAGTTTTTTTAGGAAATTATCTATGTATAAACTCCGGCAACTCACTCACAAACTGAATAAAGTCCGAAGGACTTTATGTAATGTTTGTGAGTGAGCTGCTGGAGTTTATACATACATAATTTCCTGAAAACACAGTGTTTAATCCTTATAATTCTTATTTTTGGACATCGTGTTTCTTTTCTACACTAAATACTATTAAAGAAATACCCAAGGAGAGTCTCAAACAATGGACATACAATACACATGATTGTAAACTGAAAAAAAATCTGCGAAATGTTATTGACGACTTTGGAACATAACCAACATGAGGTCATTGGCGTCATATGAAGACTTCCAGTTGGAAACGTAAAGATTAAACGTTATTTGGCTTCGTGTACGCTTCAAGTTTGATACAATTTAACTAAAATAAGTGTTCAAGGTAAGCTTTTTAAATATTTTTGTGTATTGTTGTAAATATGACATGTAGAATTTCACATTTTCAAGATGGCAGATCCTTCTTAGTATCATTGCTCGTGGATTTATACGCGTGGAATGACCGGGGAAAAAAGTAGTCTTGTGAACGGAAATATCGATTTATAAATTTCTTTTGAATGACGTAGAATAAGTGACGATATCCAATCGGATTACGAGTTATTGATAAATTCTAGTAAGAATAGAATTATGTATATATATATGTATATGTGTAATTGAAAATGTAGATAATTATAAAATACTAAACCCTTTCTAGGAGATTGGCCAGTCATTTTTGTATTTCCAGATTACAATTTACGTCGCGTTTCCGGAATAACCTTCATCAGGTACGCTCCAAATTGAAAGAATGGAAAGCCAAATAATTTAAAGGTGTTTGAGAGCAATAAATACCGCATAAATAAGCGCCAACAAAATAAACATTAGAGGGGACCGAAAGAGGTAATCAAGAATGGGCAATGCGAAGACATCGGCAACATTGGGCACACAAGATGCAGGAGGAGAACCAAAAAGAAGTTTTTGTTTCTTATAAGACATCTGCCGTGTTAATCAGATTGTCAAGTCCAGTAAAAGTCTAATCGGTGATAGAGGAATGAACAAAATCCAGGTATGACTATTTCTTTATTCAGAGATAAATAAATAAATCTCACAATTACCTTCTCATATTGGCCATTCTCATTATGAAGTCATTCATTTTGAATTTTACATCAAAGTCTTGTCAGATTTGTTAAAGATACTATTATGATTTTTATATCCAATAGTAAACTTGACCTGTCAAACACAAGACACTTACCTGTCTCACAGTTGTCTCCTTGAAATCCAGGAATACATTTGCATGTATATATATCGATGTAATCAGTGCACGTTCCGTTGTTTTTACATGGTACGCTTGCGCATTCGTCAACATCTAAAAATGAAATAAAATTATTCTGAGGAATATCGTGGCACACATTTTTTTTAGATTGATACTGTACATAATGCACATTGTCATATCGTAAAACTCTATCAAGCTCCCGTACATTACACTGTCACACTCCCTTTTTATTATCAAGATAGACACAATGCTGTACGCTAGCGTACCAGTTTATATGTTAAAGATGGATACAGTACAAAAGACAAACTTTTAACATTTCACAGTACTCTGTCCAGTGTATATTTCAAAAATGGGTACCCGCATAAGACACCCCTTTTCTTGACCCCTGTCTCAATGCCATTTTTAATATTTGCGTTGGTACGTTATTTGTCTTGCTCTTAACCTGTTGTCTATGATTTATTTATCTAGTTTGTGTTCTCCTATTTTGCTTGATTATCTCAGAATAAATTCATCATTATGGTATTTTGCCTTATAATAACACAGTGGGTTAATAACCAGGTGTTAGCACAATGTAAAAACAAAGGTAGATATATTATTTAGTCCTAACGTCTGAAGCTCTAACAATGTCTTGATCCTTTATTGTGTAGTTGCACATATCATTGATAACAGACGACAAGACATGCTATGTATGTATCAATTAAAACATAGATATCAAATTTAGTTCTCTTAACGCGTTTCTGGAAGCAATACGCACTCATTTTCTCATTCATGACTTTTCACCGGGTTTCGGGTTTGTAAATATATCAATACGACGGGTGCTACTAGTGGAACAGGAACTGCTTATCCCTACGGATAACCTGTATTGACCCCCAGTTTTAGTGGGTTCGTGTTGCTTGACCTTTTTTTTTTCTGATAATCATATACATTACCTGTTTAACAATTCACCTTGATCGTCCAGGTTCAACCAAGGGTCCCTGTTTTACAACAACAGATAACTTGCACATGTCACTTACACAATAAAGATCATTTCATATTTATAAATCATTACACACAGAGAAAACCAAGAAAATATACTTATATTAGATATTAGATATATGTTGCTTGAACTTTAGTTTTCTGTGTAGTGCTTTGTAGATCGTGGTTTTTCTTTTTGTCATTTTTCTGTTGGCCAGTGTGTTGTCTGCCCTTCTTCGAATTACAGATTTTGATTGCCCCTTTAGTATATTCAAACTTTTCTTCAACAGGTACGCTCATAATAAAAAGATGGGAAACCAAATAATTAAAACGTCTTTGGGAGTAAGTAAACTGAAGGGCCTAAACAGGAAAACCAAAAACGGCTAAGGTCATATGTGCTTGAGGGAGGAGAACCTTAAATAACACTGTCTCATGTTTAATGAAACCAAAAATAAATATGCCATATTGTCGGAACAGTTCCATAATCCAATCTATGAATCATAGAAAGAGGCAAATTCTACATCCCTAACACACATATAACTGACCGGTCATTTTCATGGCTTGGTGTAGGTACTTGAATAACAATGTACAGGGTTAAACAAGCATCCCCTCGTAGTGAAATGTCATTCATTCACAAATGCATCTCATTCCAAGAAACGCGTCATGCGCACTAATTAAAACGTAGATATCCAATTTAGTGCGCACGATGCTTATTTCGATATCTATGTTTATATTTTAAATATCTTAAGGTGACTGATTAAATAAGACATATTCATTAAGTATTTGGATAGTAGTATATAGTACCTGTTTCACAGTGTATCCCTGTATACCCAGGTTTACAGGCACATATATAACTGTTGACATGATCCTGACACGACCCATCATGTCGACAGGGGTAACTGACACATTCATTGATATCTGAAAACATTTAAAACGAAGTTTAAAAACATATTAATTATTGATATATGTCATATTAATATATATATGTTAATAAATGGGCAACAAATTCGAAAAAAAAAAACAATTCTAATATGACGTCCTTCAAACGCTTTGAGTCCAAACCGTGGTAAAAATAATATATACCTACACCCATTGTAATTTATGACGTCATCGACAATTCATAACGATATTTTACCCATTTTTACATATCAGAATTGAAATAATTCATGGTAACGCTCGGGGTAAAATAATTGGCATAAAATGCCTACCCGTGGTAAAAATAATATAAATTTGGGCAAGCATGAATTATGTCTTAAGCAAACCATTTATGATAAATCACCGTTACCTTCAGTAGTGTGTGAAAATATGTTTCGTGTTAAGTGCTATCTAAATAGTCGTCATAGTAGTGTTATATATCATGGTTTAATTTTATCCAATGTGTACATAATTTCCAAATCAGATAAAACATAGTTTTTATTGTAGAATCACCCACTTAATTAACTCAAATACTTATTTCATACCAACAATAAAATACTAGGAAATAATTATTACATAGCAGTATATAAAAAAGGAAAACTCACTCTGGTTTTATATTGTTAAGTTATCGTTTTTCTTCTATAACAAAATAAGTTCACGTGAATTCGTGCTCCGATCTCAACGGTCAAGGTGTCAACACATCTACCCATGGCCAGGTTTTCACCGATCAGTTCCTTAAAACTCTTTTGTCATCCCCAAATCATGTCTTGAAGTCACAATATAGCTGAACAAATGCTGAAAGTGGCGGTAAATACCCATAAACCTAAACATCATTTACTTGTTAGTGGTATACATTGTATGTGGATTAGCGGTTTCCTGTCTACTACAATAACAAAATACATACTTATTTCACAATTCGGTCCTGAATATCCTGGTCCACAAACACATGTATAACCATTGATCTTGTCCTTGCATGTTCCGGAATGTTGACAGGGGTCACTAGTGCATTCATCTATTTCTAATGTAATATTCTACTTTTGAATGATTTAATAATAATAAATGTAACATAATGAAATTCATATCAAATTAACGTTAGCTAAAGCTGAATAGGCTATCAAGAATGGACAACCCAGAGACACAAGCAACATTAGAAGCAAGACACAGGAGGAAACAAAACAAAACAAATGAACGTTAGCCAAAGCCGAAGAGGCCATCAAGAATGGACAATCATGAGACACAAGCAACACTGGAAGCAAGACACAGGAGGAAACAAAACAAATTAACGTTAGCCAAAGCCTAAGAGGCCATCTAGAATGGACAACTCTGTGACACAAGCAAAATTGGACACAAGACACAGGATAAAGACAAACAAAGCAAAAGCCACTACACAAAAAAATATGAGCAACATGGATCTCATTAAAAAAACGAAACATATAAAGCTGTGAAGCCAGGTGGTATGGAAGGATAAGCATTTCCTGTTTCTTATAAGACATTCGATGTGATACTCATTTAGTCAAGTCCGGCAAAAATATGGTTACTTTAAGAATATCTTATTGTTCAATAATAAACAATTCGACAGGATATAAATTTCACAACTTGGAAACGTATTCTCCAATACATATATGAATTAATACAAAATGAACTTATATAATATTATATACACATTTTATAATCAGTGAAGACATAAAAAACAAACAAAAACAAAAATGTCAGGTGTCATGCAAATGGATCACCCAAGCTAAATTATACTTAATCGAACACGCCCTTTTATCTTAATGAAACGAACTCTCCAAACATTCAATTTTGCTGGTGGTAGTGGAACGAACAAATCTACGTAAAAGGCATAATGATTTTTTGTATGATCTACAAGTTCGTGATATTTCTTTCTGTCGATGACCTCAACTTAGAAGCAACAGAGTCTTGTTTGAAGTAGATTTTGCGTCAGAAGCATTATATACAGAACATTTGAGAACACTGTAAACCAAATATATTTCTTTATATCCCATACTACAAAAACATAAAAGAACACAGTTATTTCTGCAGAAGTATTATTATCGCTATTTTGCGGTATTTTCCTTTGATCTTGCTATCTGAGAATTTCCCATTTCACGCTAGTAGAGTGAGATGGACAATTATCGCCAGTAACTAAGTGTTGTCAAGGAAGCACGTAGTATTATCGCTGTTTTCTAACATGACGTTATAATGACGCCACATTACCAAATCCTTGATAATAAGTGATTAACGATATAAAATAGTAATTCTGTTTAAAAAAAATGTCAGTATCTCAACAAAAATTATTTAATTATGAATACAAAATAGCGATAAAATAATTAAAGATGTTTTTTAAAACTCGAGGACGTTTCTCAGTCATCTCTCAGCTCAGGGCTTCGCCCTTCGATGAGAGATGACTGAGAAAAGTCCTCTCGTTTTAAAAAAACATCGTTAATCACTTATTCTTTACAAATCGTCGTGTCAATTTTATAATGATACATAACATGTCCATTTTTTTGACAATATGACTTATGGGTATCAGTGACTTTAATTGTCAATGGTGTATCTCCCTATATAAGCCATATAACGAAATATAGTGGTTTAAGACAATATGAGAAGTGTTATAATGTTATATCTCCAATGTGTTTATTCAACTTCCGGCACTTTGACCTCTGATATCTCCATTTCTACAAAAATGGACATCTATCATTATAAGATTGACACGACGAAATGTAAGACAGAAATTGATTTCAAAGACATTATACATAAACAGCTTGAGAAAAGTGTAAAGCGAATTTAAGAACATTTTTTGAAGATAACAGAGGTAAACTGAAGCAGTAAATCGAAAAGGGACAGATAATATAATGATCAAAAGAAAAGGTACAAAAAAACCAAACAATTATCAATAGAATATACAGAGAAAACTAACGATTGAGCAACAGAAACCGCACTAAAATCCCTTCGGATATGCAGTTCCTGCTCCACATGTGGCACCCGTCGTGTTACTCATGTTACAAACCACGTAATACATGTACGTCATGAATGAGGAAAGGACCGGATTGTGATTACGACAAAAAGTTACCATATTCGTTATCATGTGTGACACTTTATTTTCATACTTCGATTTAATTTAGTTTGCAGTACATAATTTCATTGCACGTGTACTAAAATAGCTTAAAGCGAGAATGTAGACGTTAATATAAAAAATATGAACAAATCCAGTTATCATCAAGCAATGTTTTATTACAAAACATATATATATAGCTCCAAATAAAAACTCACCAATTTGACACTGTACTCCTGTATAACCAGTAGAACATATACATGTATAACTATTTACTCCATCAACACATGTTCCTTTGTTGTTACATGGCTGACTGGTGCAGTCATCTATATCTAATAAAAAAGGAAAGACACAATATACACACGGGAAGGAACGTCTGAAATATAGACTAAATCTGTTCTGATTATATTTAACAAATAGTTCATGGCACTAAGGGCCATATGGCAGTTTATGGACCGGGATGTCACCCACAAAATATTATATGGACCGAAGCGACAGACCGGTCCATAAACTGCCATGAACTATGTTATATTATACTCAATACATGCAAATCTGTCAGACAACATATTTTTGTTATTGTATATCTAAAGCAAAAAACCAGTTCGGACAAAATCCGGAATAAAACGTTATATTGATCGGGCCCGGTCTATATACTAAAATATTGACCGGTCCATATACTAAAATATTGACTGGCTGCGCTAACAAAGACAAATAGGGAAAATAAAAACGTAAAATATAATATATATATTTAACAAATAGTGCATAACACTGAGGGTCATAC
>MJUT01063382.1:18293-31140 GCA_002080005.1 Gigantidas platifrons
CAAAGGGATTCTTGAGTTATTGGCCTCGCTGGTATTCAAAGGAATTATTTAATTATTAACTATTCCTCACTCTAAGCTGAAGGACAAATTAAGGCGGTTGGTCCAGCTGTGTTTCATAAAAAAGAATGGCAAACGTAGATACCTTGTACTAGGAAGGGACAGATCTTATTAAACAACATTATTAAGAATTAACTGGTAGAACGTGATAAAGTGGGTCACGGGTCACTGTGAGGTCCTGAAGGGTTATTCTAAACTGTGACACGTGGACGACGACCTGTGGACTCCTGTTAGGCAATTTTGAACGGGATTGCAATGACAAACACATCTTTCAAATTTAATTGAAAGAGGCCTGTGTTTATGTTTCACTAACGACTTTCTATCATGCTGTTTAAAGACAAGCATTTACTCTTTGGGGCACCTCAAACGCTGGAATTTCAGAATTTCTCATATGTGTTTCAGTGGGGTGAAACAGGATGTTATAAGTTGCTGAAATCCATCAATTAACGTAAAATACACTTTTTTCACTTTTTGCATATGTTTTGTTATAAGTTATACATGGTTTAATCCTAATAAGCTATACCGAATATAGAACACTATTTTTATTTGAGGGCTCAGACCCTACTTCAAATAGACTGATGTTTTTCGCTGATTGACCCCACATGTGACCGGGGTCAACTGGCCCAATTCATTCATGAAAAATAATTGGGGAAATTATTCTATTGTGAAGTGGAAATTGTATTGTGACGTCAACATTTTCCAGGAAAATGCACTTAAATTGGAAATTTTGTATAATACTGGACATTTTATGTGATTATTTCACTTACAACTAGGCTGCATACATTTTTGTACATACATTTGTGTTTTTACTGCGAAGGAAGAAAACATACTGGATTTTGATGGAAAATGCTGTGATGAAGAACATTCGACGATCGCTTGACTTCTTAGCGTCGCAGTACCCTATATTGTATATTTTTATTGTGTGGGAAAAACTCTGATTTTACAAAAACGTTCTCTGAAACTGATATCATCAACATGCTTGATTTGTTTTATTGACAACATATTTGTTATCTTTGGTGGACGCGTTTTAACTAGATTAACACGACTGCTGTCTCTAGTGGAGCAGGAACTGTTTACCCTTCCAGAACACCTGTATTCACCCCCGCTTTTTAGTGGGGTTCGTGTTATTCGATCTTCAGTTTCATATGTATGTTTTTTTATCGTTGCCTGTCATTTTGTTCTTTTTCTTTTAGCCATTGCTTGGCTGTTCCTCTTCGATATACGGAGTCTGATTGCCCCTTTGGTGTCTTCCAACTCTTCTTTCAACAGAAAGTCGGAATAAAAACTGTGCTCCTCTTCTTGCCGACTTGTTCCTTTATACGTATGAGGGAAACCTCATACAGGTCATTTCGTTGATCGCATATATCCCATTGAGTTTGACATAAGGATACCACAGATACAGATAGGTCTGATCCATACATTGACCTACACCTCGAAATCGACAGTGAGGTGCGGTTAAGAATGAAACTTTACGACAAAAGAGATGATTTCAATTTTCTCATTGTGAATTTTGCATGTATATGTAGCAACATTCCAGCAGCACCTGCATACGGAGTATATATCTCTCAATTGACACAATATTCCAGAGCTTGTGGTTCCTATCAGGATTTCATTGATAGAAGGATGATGCTAACAAGGAAGCTACTGAATCAAGGGTTCCTCTTAGTTAAGTTGATGTCAAATTGCGAATTATTTAACTGATGAAGATTTTTGTAATATAGTGGAGTTTTATCCAGGAATAGTAGCCATTGGGGTAAGGATTTTAATATCAGATGATATATCTGGCTGTTTATTGGTTTTGTCAAATCTTCAGTTGAGGGACGTTGACTTCTCCATATCCGGAGTTTAGGATATAACGATGTTAAATAAAATAATTTGTGAATTTATTTCAAACCAGTGCAGTCTGAAAAGATTGTCGATTCATTGTGCAATAATACACAGTGAAAAAATTATCAAGTTGTTGATAAATCTAAAGGATTTGACATGTTTAAATCTAAGTCATAGTACTGGCGTTGACGGCTGCGTGTTAACGGCCTTAACGAGTTATCAAAACTGACAGCGTTATATTTATCGTCCACCATCGTTAACGATGAAGGTATCAAAAACATTGCGACAAAGTCATCCAACCTGAAGACACTGACTGTAATGTATTGTACAGAATTGATTGATTGATTGATTGATTTATTGATTGATTGATTGATTGATTGATTGATTGATTGATGTTTAACGTCCAGCGAGCAATTTTTCAGCTAAATTCAGGACGAATTAAGTGATATTGGCATATAATATATTGCTGACGGCTGCCACTGTTTAGAACGCTTGGTAATTTATAACAATACCGATTTTGGTGTTCTTTTTTCCCTAGCACACAGGAATCTCTCGGTAAAGGGTTTGAAAATTGAAGCATTTAGCTGTAAATAATGTACCGGATTGGACGACTCTGGTGTAATTGCCTTAGTACAGAACTGCCATGATTTGGAATATTTAGAACTGATTAGTAAGGATATTGCATCATCAAGTGTACATGCAATATCACATTTCTTCCACAACCTTTTCTATTTAAAGATATATTGTTATGATTTCAATGCTGCGTCAGTAGAGTCTCTTCTCACTAAACATAGATTTATCAAATATGTTTTTATCAATGGATGTTCCAACACAAAAGCAATATATTTATTTAAATCAACTGAAACTAAGTCGGGGATTTTGGGGACACATTCCCATGCCAGTAAGCTTTGGATATATGGATAAACGGATACTGGTTATTCTGCCATTGAACATTTTTTAACTTTTGCCCGGGTCTCCATTGTCTGACATTGCTTCCAATAAATACAGTGGTTCGTGACGAAATTATTGAAACTGCATTTAATAAATGTCGATTTTTAGATTCGCTAATATCCCGCCGCATTTTTGTGCATGTCCCAAATTAGCTCCCGGATTTCCAACTTCATATGGTATTTGTTGTGTTCAGTAAGTTAATATGAGAGGTGGTTGTTTGTTTTGTTGATATTGGTGAAATATTTGACCCTCACACTTTAAACTTTCTTTTGTTTGTTGATATTGGTGGAATTATTGACCAGCAAGCTTTAAACTTTCTTCTGTTTTTTGATATTGGTGGACTTGTTGACCATCAAGCTTTAACTTTCCTTCATAAATCTAAATTATTTGGGGGGTTTTTTTCTTCAGTCTTTTGACGAATTTATTCCAGAAACGTAACGTGTACACTAAGTTTGATATCTACATTTTTATTAAAGAAAGAAAAATCCCTACCTGTAATCACCCACCTGTAAATTTTGTAAACACAAATTACCTATGTTTTTTTTCTAATCAAATCATTTAGCTATGTACCATTAAACAACACAATAATGTTTTAGTCAAACGCTTGCTACATATATGAAGGACTCAGAAATAGGTCCGGTTCCACAGACATGTCCGATTCCACAAACATGCCCGATTATATTATGATGTCAAATTTCAACTTGAGAATCCAAAAACAAGCCTGTTTCCATTTTGATGTCAAACTCTCCCAAACTTGTCCGATTCGGTCCCACAAACGTGCCCGATTTTACAAAGAAATAACATTATCCTTCCATCTTATGCATGTTTACAATTCGGTCCGTGTTTCAGTGTTATTACTATGCTATAAAACCATAGATAATAAGTGAGTGAAAAGTATAATATTTAGAGAAAGCCAAATCGTGTACGGTTAGGGTTAGGGTTAGGGTTAGGGTTACATATTGTTCTGTATGTACCATATTTGCCATCTTGATCGGTCCCCATTTCGGAATTTCCAGCTTCAGCTTTGTAGTAGATATTATTTTATCAAAGTTGTTCCAGAAAGTTTCAGGATTCGTGTCTTTTGATACAGGTTTTTTCCGTTGAATGGTCCCAACGGAAAAGCCAACGTCCGGAATAGTCTCATCCATATTTTGAACTGCTGTATATTTTGTTGTTATATTATGACGTCAATGTGGTGGACATTTTCTCTCCAACCAAATCAGACGCGTTTGTGGGAAGATGACGTAATCTGACATGTTTGAGGAATCAGACACGTTTGAGGAACCGGACACGTTTGTGAGTCCTACATATATAATGAGAGACAGAACCCTTCTAAAAATTTCAATATATATTATATGTTATTCAGCTATCAGGCAGGGTATATAATTTGACATTCCGGGCTTAGTAACTATCATAGAATATATGCTGACATTCATGGTTATATATTCAATGGATGGGAGCGACGTTTTCAACAATATTTCAGCTATATCATTGCGAAAAATTTTTAATTTGAGTTTTTTGTACCTAAGAAAGTAGGACGAACTACTATGCAGATAAGATGGACCACTTCGAAATGTTCGAAACAATTGACATAGACGATCGTACTGAGGATGAGTTAGATATATATTTACAAAATATTGCTCATTATCGGGATTTTGTACAAAATTTGTTCATTTATCTCGATGATCTTATTAAGTTTTTTGATAGCAGGAAATATCGAAATTTTTCAAATCTAAGAAACCTTCAAATTACGAATTACATAATGTATCTACGTAATGAATATTCTTTTAAGAATATAGTGGATTTATGTCCAGGAATAGTAGCCATTAAATGCCGCATATTCGAATCAGTTGATTTATCGATTTTGTCAAATCTTCAGTTGAGAGACTTTGACATCCATATAAATAATATATCGAAAGGAGAGAATAAAATTGCGTTAAATAAGATAATGTATGAATTTATTCCAAACCAGTGCAGTCTTCAAAGCTTGTCGATTCGTTCTCCAGTATCAGAAAGTGAAACAATCATCGAGTTATTGAGGAATCTAAAGGATCTGACATGTTTAGATCTAACAGGAAGTACAAGTGTTGACGGCTGCGTGTTCACGGATTTACCACAGTTATCAAAACTGACAGCGTTAAATTTATCGGAAACCACCGTTAACGATGAAGGTCTCAAAAACATTGCAACAAAGGTATCCCACCTGAAGACGCTGAGGCTAAATTATTGTACAAAATTAAGTGATATTGGTATTGGATATATTGCTGATTGCTGCCATTGTTTAGAAAACTTGGAAATTCATAACCATAACAAAAGTAACGGTGTTCGTCTTTTCCCTAGCACACTGGAATCCCTTGGTAAAGACTGTCAGATGTTGAAGCATTTACATGTAGAAAACTGTACCGGGTGGACGACTCTTGTGTTATTGCCTTAGTACAGAACTGCAATGATTTGGTATATTTAACACTGAATAGTGAGAATATTTCATATATCAAGTTTACATGCAATATTACATTTCTGTAGCAACCTTTTCTATTTAACGCTATATGGTTGTAAATGCAATGCTACGTCAATAGAGTATCTTCTCACTAAACATAGATTTATTAATTATGTTGATATCGGAAATCGTTCCAACATAAACGCAATAGATTTATGTAAATCAATTGAAACTAACTCGAGGATTTTGGAGATACATTCCCATGCCAGTACGCTTGTAATACGTGCACAAACATTCATTGGTTATTATACCGTTGAACAAATTGTAACATTTTGTCCGGATCTCAGTTTTCTGGGATTGTATCCAATAAATACATCGGTTCGTGACGAAATTATTGAAATTGCATTTGGTAAATGTCGATATTTAGACACGCTAGTATTAGACATTAATGACATAATCTCAAGAAGAGATTTTATAAACACAAACCTAAAATAAGATCAATGATGTGCTTTGTTAGTTTTGTTTTGACATATATATTTTGTGTTAACGTTTGCATATCATTATGTATATATATGTTTTCCTACCACTTACACAGTCACAATTTATATGCAAAACCATAATATGAGACAGGCACAACCTGTTTGAAGGACGAAGTCCTATAATGTTTAGAGGGGGAATGAGAAGGGAATGTATTCTTTTTTTCAAGTAATTGTTAAAGTTTTTTTGTTTTTTTTTTATTTGGCTGGATTGTACCACCACCAATAGTGACATTTACCTGTGATTGCAGAGTGCTCCGAGTCAACGGAGGAATTTACTTACAACAACAACAACAAAATGGCTGTTCCTGTTCATTTAACCTACGCGCTCTTCCGCCGAGAATCTCGTAGATAGAGATTTTTTTTATTCGAATTTGATTTCAAGTATGTTTTGATTTTGCATAGAATAAATAATTAAAGAATTGGGAATGTCTCATTGAAATATATTTCTTTTACGTTTCTAAATATCAATTGATCTATTTTTTTAAACTTCCGGTGAATAGATTTCATGGCCATCAGTACTCCTATGAAAAATCATATAGCTAAAAGGACTTCGTCCTTTTTTCGTCCTTTATTAAATATTTTGTGTCTTTTATTTTCATTTTTCGTAATTCTAAATGTTCCTCTCTGTACCTCTGACATTCTTTTTACAAAATATCCGCCACTTTATATTTCATGTATGAGGTGTCTCAGAAGGAAATAGGTTGTTGAACATTTGCAATAATTGAAATGTTAACATGTAAACAAAACCTTGGTGCGACCCCGTCACTTCAAGGTTTTTCAAGACGCAAAGATTAGCACACTTTAACCTGTTTATTGTGATGTTCAAATTTACTATGGTACAGCCGTGGAACATTATACAATTATTGCCTGCACCTAAGGTGAACATCATAATTGTTCCAGTTCCAGTTAAAGGCCTTTATCTAACATGTAATACAGTTAGTAAATATTTAAACCACATTATAGTATTTCTGTTGTTCACAACTTCGTGGAGGCGCGGGTTGTGTCGCTATTGCACATGCGAAATATTGCAAACCCCATTAACGGGCTATGTTACTGACAACAACCAAAATGGGGATTTACCTAGTACGATGCACATGATACCTGTATGTTATTTTTTTAATCGATCGAAAATTCAGAGATGTGGCTAGAAAAAAAAACACGTGTTGCATATTATCTGCCAAAAAGAAAATTAACTCACCTTTTAAAGTTGATGGTTTTTTTACGGCATATTTCTGTTTTCACACGTTTCCGGAGGGTCGTAGCTATTGCGAAATATTTATTGCAAACCTCATTGACGTTCTATGCAACTGACATCAACCAATATGGGGATTTACCAACTACGATGCACATGTTACAAAATGTACCTGTCTAGTATACATACATGTATATATTTTTTCTCGATCGACGGTTCAAAGGCTATTAAAAATACGTTGAACATTATCTGTCAAACAATAAATTGTGGTGCTTGACAGAACACATTTTCAAGGCCCCGCTCTGATAGTTCTCTTTGATTTAACATTTTCCCATACTTGTAATCTAGAGATGAATGTGTTCTTTCTTTTAATGTCTTTCTTTGTCGTTATACTCTACTATTTCCGCGCTTTTCAATTAAGCTGCGAAAGTCAAACGTTACATAAGTGTCCGCTTTTTATTGAGGAGCACTGGGAGCGCGATAAAACATCGGTAGGTGGAAAAATAAATTAGTTCGCATAGTTTTTCATCGGGAATGGCTTTGGCGAGTATTGCTATAGACTAAAAAAAGTGTTCTTTATATTTTGAGTTTTTAAACGATGTTATCATTGTATTCGGTTTTTCACTTGCACGAAAATTGTTCTTTTTGCGATTCCTTAAAAGAATATTCTTGCAAAAAATATTAGATTCGTTCTGTTTGAAAATTCTTCTTCTTCTTCTTCTTCTTCTTCTTCCATAAGTGTGCATAATTCCTCTGGAACATTTTTGCTCAAATTATGCAGCAAATATCAAGGATACCCAGTCAACGTAATGTATCATAGAAATATCGAAATCAAGCCTTCAAAACTTCAAAAAGATTGTAGGTGGACTAACACCTGACGTACTATCGATTTTCAGAATAACATTATTAAACAATATTGTAGACTCTTTGAAATTAAATAAATATCACAATCGGAAAAGATTTCCATAGTCAGATATGAATATTGAATTTGGGACGTAACATTTAACTTGCCTTTTTTCAGCTATGTAACAAACATTTACACTGAAGGTGGCTTGGGGTTTAGGTTTATACCATTTAACGCCACTTTCAACAATATTTCAGTTATATAGTGGCGGTCAGCTGTTTTGTGGAGGAAAGCGAAGTACGTACCCATAGAAATATACTGACCTGTCGCAACTGACTGATAAATTTTATCACATAATATTGTATCGAGTGCATAACGCCATTTATGGGGTTCGAACTCACAACTTTAGTGGTGATAGTGAATTATTACACAGGTAATTGTAAATCTAACTACCATACGGCAACTCGAGCATTGAAGGTGAAAAATAGTAATATGAATATTTTATGTGGATCTAAATATATTTCTGCACGGATTTGAATAGCTCATTTATTTTGGTTTTCCATGCTGAGTCCATACCAAAAAACGTTCTTTGGTTTGTTTTATGATGTTTAATGCCACTTTCAACAATATTTCAGTTATATTGTGCTGGTCAGTTTTATTGGTGGAGAAAACCGGAGTACCTTGAGCAAACAACCAACCTGTCGCAAGTCACTGACAAAATGTATCACATAATGTTGTATCGAATACACCTCGCCATGAACGGGGTTCGAACTCAAAACTTTAGTCTTAGTTCTTTGGATATGCATTGTGTGTCTTTGTCCATTTTTGAAGACTCTAAGGCGATCTCTGTATGAAATTTTGAATTTGTATTTCTGCTTTTGTGGATCGTTGTCTCATGTACATTTATTCCACTTCTCAGTATTCCATTGAAAAACTACTTTTCACACCCTTATTTTCATCAACTACTTTATCTTGTTTTATCTTGTTACTGGGAAATTCACATATGTTTTGGTCTTAGGAACTTGATCATATTGGGAATCGTTGGTATTCAAAGGAATTCGTAAGTTATTAACTTAAGTGCAAGTCCATGAGAAAACCATGCAAACCACCCAAAAGTATTACAGTTGTTTGACTTTTTATGTATTTTCTGTAAGAGACCATGTTAGACGATTCATCTGTAAATTATTTGGAAAATTGTCAAGTTTTAGATAAGATATTAAGTCAAATAGAAAATCGCATTTTCAAATTGAAAATTTGACCAAAAACATTGCAATAAAACACCCGCTCCTCGGAAAAATCTGTGAAATATTTTGATACATCTACTACTTTTTTCTGTACTATGGATATATCCAATTTCCAGAAAGATGCTACTATTTCGATAAATATTGCTTAAAACTATTTGAATTTGATCGTAGAATATGACTATCTACAAGGCATGAAAACCAATTTTAACGCTAAAAACTGATAAAACGCTTAAAAATTTTATTTTTTCATCCTAACCTATATTATTTATCAATATGAATCAGACCTTAAAAGATTTTTTATGGATTTTAAGTATTAAGGATTTTTTTGTATGTAGTTTAAAACTTTGCATTACAGCACTTTGAAAATACCTCGAAATTACCTCCCCTTGTAGAACTCTTCAATAATGAGACAGTAAACCTTTCACTAGAAAAATGGAGGGAAATGAGAAAAAAAAATGTGATTTTGGCCAGAATTGCAAGAACAAGGCTTTGAACACGCTGACAAACTGTTCTAAACTAATAATTAATCATCTGAGGTATCTAAAATCAAATTCAAAAGAACTAGAAATCCCTGAAAATTATCTAATCTTAAATAGAGCTGGGATAAATGTCAACATCTCAACATCTCAGAATCGTCATATTTGCGAACAACATCGTGATGAGCTCGGACCTCGGTATCTATTGGACCAGAAAAAAACGGACTTGTGCTCATCCTCTCCAAGGCAAAACCAGACCGTGGCATTAATGCAGTGATGAGCCGTGAAATATGGTTGAGGTTGTAGGTGAAGGTACAAATGGAATTTGCAGAATCACACAAGTTACAAAGAATGATACAGAAATAGACAGGATAGAGCCTGCATCTCATACGCTTGGTATGTTTCTTTTATATATATTATATTATCCCAACATCTAAATTTTCACTTTTTTCTCTATTTATGAAAATTCACACGACTGGTAGATACAGTGTTATGTATACATGACTATGCATGTATAGAGTAAATGAAACTGGGTATTGATTATTACATTGCATTTTTCATATCGGATCGCATATCAACCCCGAGTGACCCGCTTGAGGGCTGATAATGATTTGGGTCGAAGGTTGATGCAAGGAACGATATAGAACAATGTAAATTTGTAATGTCATAATCGTTTTATTACAAAATGTACATATAAAATCATCAAAATAAGAATCAAAAAGACTATTTCAAAGCATATTTGACACTGTCGATCACAATATTTTGTGTAGTAAACTGAAAGTCATGGGTGTACAATCAGTAGATTGGTTTGAGTCGTATCTAACAGATAGAGTCCAGTTTGTATCTGTAAACAGTACAATTTCAGAACCTATGAATGTATCATGTGGGGTAGTATACTGGGGCTGCTGCTTTTTTTGACCTATGTCAATGATATGTCAATGAGTATAGATGGAGACTGTAAACTGATATTGTATGCAGATGATAGTGCAATACTGTATACACATAAAGATCCTAATATTATATCGTTTAAATTAGGCAATACATGTTGTATAATAGAAAAATGTTCAGACTGGTTAACTGATAATAAATTGTCTTTACACCTTGGCAAGACTGAATGTATGCTTTTTGGCCTTAAAAGAAAGATCAGACAAATTAAAAACTTTTATGTGAAATGTTATGATCATATTATTACATCAACAGAGGTAGTTAAATATTTGGGGGTACATATTGATAAATATCTAAATTGTGAAAATATAGTCTCAAATACATGTATTGTCAGTAAAGTAAATGGTAGACTTAAATTTTTATATAGAAATGCAAAATGTCTTGATCCCAGGTTGAGAAAAACACTCTCAACAGCTTTAGTTCAGTGTTATTTTGATTATTCATGTTCTTCATGGTACAGTGGTTTAGGCTCGGGATTGACCAAAAAACTTCAAATATTGCAAAATAGGGTTGTGAGATTTATCCTCGACCTGGGACCCAGAACTCGCATAAATTGTGATATACTAGACAGTGTTGGAATGCTTTCTGTACCAGACAGAGTAAGTCAACTTAGAATTAACCATGTTTTTAATATATATCATGGTAGAGCACCAGAATATTTATGTGAAAATTTTAATATTAATCAAGGAAATACAAGGGGAGCTTCTAATTTAAATTTTATTACTCCAAATGAAAATTTATGTAGCACTAATAGCTTTTCATATAACGCAATAAGAGACTGGAACAGTTTGCCAATTTCTATAAAGAATGTAACCAATAAGGAAGCATTTAAAGATANAATAATTTAAAATAGGCATTGTATTCCCAACTTCAACACATTATACAAAATTTCGCCAGTCTTATCCATTTTTTTTAACAAGATGTTATTAAATTATCATTGAACGTATTTTTTTAGCATAGTTCATACAGGATTTATTCTAAAAAAAAAAATGTAAATTTTCTACAAATTTGATAGGAAATAAATCTATTTCAATTTGTTTTCATGAACTTTTTTTAATATTCTGTCACTATTTTATTGTTCTTGTCGCTTTTTAGTACTTCTTGTCACTTCTTGACGCTTCTTGTCACTTCTTGTCGCTTCTTGACGCTTCTTGTCGCTTCTTGACGCTTCTTGTCGCTTCTTGTCGCTAATTAGTGAGACCGGATAATGATTTGGGTCGAAGGTTGATGCAAGGAACGATATAGAACAATGTAATGTCATAATCGTTTTATTACAAAATGTACATATAAAATCATCAAAATTAGAATCAAAAAGACTATTTCAAAGCATATTTGATTCTAATTTATGCATTTCTAAGCAAATTCTTAGATTTCCTGTCAGAATATATGTTGCAAACTAGTTGCTGTTACTGTGACAAGTACCATTGAACTTAGGTTCAATGACTGGAGTAACCTAGGCATCCATTTCATGCATTAGTGGTTTAGGACCTGATTGTCTTTGGTTAAGATGGACATCCATGTTAAAATCTTAGCAATTCTACATGGTCAGATAATCAAACCTTGCAAATAGATCATGCATTTTGGATAGTTGTTAGCTACCAGGCAAACATTGATCATTATGACCACATTGTATGCTTCACTGACTTTGGTTAAATTTTTAATGTGTGTGTTCATACATTTGTATCTCTGCAAGTATAAGTCATGTAATATAAACTTGTACACTTCTGCATCTTTGCAAAAGTAGAATGGGAGAATACTGTGGTACATTTTATGACACTGACCCTATTTGTCCTATATTTTACCAGTTTTGTGAAAGATATTCAATTTTCAACAATGACAAGGAATATAAAAAGGGGGCCACTGTCAATGACAAACTTACATAAGTAATTGTTGTTTGTTCTTTATACATGTACAAAGAAAAATGTATGTGAATGTACATGTACAAAATGTACCACAAAAAAATGTTGGAATGTGAACTCCTAGTTATACTGACATTTTTATTATACTTCAGACCATTTAAGCATCCATATATTATTCTGAGGATAATTCATCAGTTGAAGAATTTGCTATAGAAACTGATGAGATTGCTGCAGAAACTGAGCCCATTTTGATTGCACCTGCATCACAGGATACCAATTCAGGTAAGCTTTTGTTGTTTAAATACAATTAATTGAGAAACCAGAAATAAGGTTTATTTGGAGTACACTACAAATTTTAGCTCAGTCTCACCCGGCCAAAGGCCAGTGTGAGCTATTATTATCACTTTGTGTCTGTCTCAGGGATTCAGCCAGGATTTTGAGACCATTAGTCACTTTTGCGGAGCAGATTTTTTTTT
>MJUT01063382.1:37376-49459 GCA_002080005.1 Gigantidas platifrons
CAGCCATAGAGCTGGAGATTACAAAGCTAAAGCATTCTCTATGTCATATTTCATTCTGAACCCATCTAGCATTTAATGCAGTTGAGGGAGGGTTGGGATCCGATTAACCGATTAATCCCGCCACATGTCCCAAGTTAGTTCCTGGATTTCCAACGTTGTATGGTATTTGTTGTGTTCAGTGAGTTAACGTTAAAGGTGGTTGTTGCTCGTTTTGTATATATTGGTTGAATTGTTGACCGCCACACTTTAAAATATTTTGTATAAATCTAAGTTATTTGGGTTTTCTTCAACCTTTTGATAAATGTTACTCCAGAAACGTGTCGTGTGCACTAAATCTACACTTTTATTAAAGCAAGAAAAATTCCTGTAAATTTTGTAAGCACAATTTACCAATGTTTCGTTTTAAATCAAATCATTTAGCTATATACTATTAACATCGTGTGTGTTTTTCAAACAACTCAATAATATTTTAGTCAAACGCTAGCTACATATATAATGAGAGGCAAAACTCTTCTCAAAATTTCAATATATGTTATTCAGCTATCAGACAGGGTATATAATGTGACATTCCCGGCTTAGTATCTATATATGTTATTCAGCTATCAGACAGGGTATATAATGTGACATTCCCGGCTTAGTATCTATATATGTTATTCAGCTATCAGACAGGGTATATAATGTGACATTCCCGGCTTAGTATCTATATATGTTATTCAGCTATCAGACAGGGTATATAATGTGACATTCCCGGCTTAGTATCTATATATGTTATTCAGCTATCAGACAGGGTATATAATGTGACATTCCCGGCTTAGTATCTATATACATGTATGTTATTCAGCTATCAGACAGGGTATATAATGTGACATTCCCGGCTTAGTATCTATATATGTTATTCAGCTATCAGACAGGGTATATAATGTGACATTCCCGGCTTAGTTTCTATATTCCCTGAAACATGAGTTCATTGTTATATTGGATTTATTTTATGCGAGGGATTATAATAATGGTCTTGGGATGAGATTTTCAAGTTAGTCGAATTCCTGAAAGATATTACAAAGGAACGTTTGTAATGGGATCCATGTTACTCATTATTAGCATTATTATTTTTAGCTACATGCAGTCTAAGCCAGATTAGTTTGAATGAGTATCATCTCAAAAGCATTTCCTTCAATTACAACATATGTGGCATATGAAAAATATTAAATAACACAAGACAAAGAAAGTATGGGTTAATTACAAGTATGTCAGCCATATGCATACAATAAATCATAATCATCATATTGTATATTTCAGACAAATCAATTGGCATTATATTAGACGCGAATAACATAATTGTTGTACAATAAAACAGTTGAACAAACTTATATTGAAGAGATCACGATTTGGGACGCCTCGCTAAGTGGGGCTAAAAATAGATAACGGTAATTGTGGCATTGATAGGTTATGAATTAGGATGTTTGTCACGTGTAAATAAAGTACATGATGTATATGAATCATGCAAAAAAAAAAATTACTAGGAATGTCAATGATCAAATATTACCATGAGTATATTTTGTTCAAGTGTTACTATAGCTTCTAGATGGTTTGGTGATTTTGTATTGTTGTTTATCTGTTGAACCTGTGGCTGGTGTTGAACTTCTGATACGTTTTTTTAGTGTTAGGGGTAGTGTTTTCGCCTTCTACTAGTAATTTTACATAATCCAGTATCATGTCACTTATAACACTAACTCCTGCTTCACTAACGTGGACCCCACTTGGGTCATTTAAGTTATAGAGTGCTCTGTTTGGTACATTGTTTGGAGTGAACTCTGACCACAAGTCAATAAGCATCAGGTTATTGTTTTTCAAACACAATTTACTTTTAAGAATGTGTTAACAGACGATGCTACAGATTTTAATGCTTGAATATGTGTACCTTTCCTTCTTCTTGGTAGTATGCTACATACACCTATGTTAGCATTTGAATATATGATTCACATTCTCAACACATGTGATTACATTTAGAAGATTTGTTTCAGTATCATTTCTATACTGTGTTATATCATTTGTACCTGGACTTAATATTACAGTTTCGATATTTTCAGTTTAGATTTGTGAATCAGATTTATCTAACAGTTTTTGGACTTGGTCTAATGTAGTACCTGACGCAGAGATGTCATGTACATTGGGGTTTTCAAAGTTAATTCTTGTACAATTGGATGCGCCAAAGATTACACTTTGTGGTGCCATGATTGGGTGGGATTCATTAGAAAATACACAGCTTGTAGTGTTATGTTCATCATTTGTGATTTCCCCAATTTCAGGGGATTTGCTATTTCTATCCATATCAGATTCCCTTCCCTCGTGGATGTCATACAGATAGTCCCCATATAGAAATCCAAGATGATTGTGAGGACAACTTTAACATAGGACCCTACTGGAAATACACTCATTTGTTTGCTGTGGTTTTTTTCTTTGTGTGGATCTGGAATCCAAGTTAGCAGACACCACATGCTTTAGGGGTCTCAGATTTACTCTTGTTTATCCAATTTAATTTGCATTCTTTAAATAATCGAGACAAATGAGTCTTGTTTTATTTTCTTATTTTTCTATAGTTAGGTTGTTAGTGAATGGTGAAGATTTATACACATTGCGACCAGGCCCACTGAGAGGGGGGGCATGCGCTATAATTAAAGGTCCAGACAAATAAACGAGTAGAAAGCTGTTTTCTACATCACAATTCATCAATTCATTTTTGTTGTGCTGATTCCTTGCTTATGACACACCGTGGTGGACTTAGTTTGAGTATCATTATTTGGAGAATTGGAGGAGGGAGGCCAAGTTTCTTTTTACCCTGTGGCCCAAAAATTATCTTGGCGACCCTGATTGCGACATAGCCACTCGAACATGCATACGATACAAAAGAAATACAAAAACTTTTAATTTTCATAAGCATACAGTGTCCTCAATTCTAGAAAAGAATGTGCATTATAAAGGATTGGGTTTAAAGGACTTTTTAGTTGATCCATAACTTGATGTGCCTTTGAGGAACTTAAAATATAGTACAGACTGGCACTTATTAACAAGGCAAAACAGTTATAATGCTTCAAGACAAAAAAAGACACAATGCTAAGGACACAAACCAATTCATTTTCGGCCTTGATCATGGTGGGATTGAAATATTATTCAAAATTAGAATATCATTACAGACATTTTGAGTTCCTCCAAGGCACATTAAGTCACAGTTAGTACATCTAAATCATATCATGTCAATAATGTGCAGTTTTTTCAGGAAAGGAGCAATTATGTTTATTGTGATGGGAGTGATAAAAACTAACGGTGATTTTCAGTCGATCCAGCTAAAGATATGACAGGAAAGCATGGTTTTATATGAGAAACATATCTTAATTGAATAAAAAATCTCAGAACCCATTGGATGTTTGCGGGAGAAAAGTTCTACCGACGAATTAACGTATAAGAAAACCACCAAACTTTCAGTAGATAAAGACAAATTATAAAAGGGTCGAATGACATTCTTTTATTTTTAGAAAAAGGTTTATTTTCCAGAAAATACTCGACTTACCTTTTCGTATGGTCCTACCTTAGGTCCTCCTCGTCATATCCGGAAGTTCCTCTAAACAATTTTTATTCATATCATTTGGATATGATTTAGAGCGATTGGGGGCCGTGAATATCATGAGTAAGAAACATAAGAACATTTTTGTAAGCACAGATTTATACTGTATAAACGTGCACAATTTAGTTATGAATTACTAAAGCACCATTGAGAACTAGTGAGAATATTGATTGATTGTTTGGTGTTTAACTCCAACTTAAGCAGTATTTCAGCTATATCGTTAAGTGAACAAATTTTATAAATAAATCTTCAGAAGACTCTTAGAAACAAGGCTTTTGGTCTATAAAAGAATTGAGTTTTAAGTACTAATAAAAAGATAAAACCATATACGCAATGTATTTAAAACGTGTGTATCTACGTTCCTTTTAATATTTTTCATAATTGTGTACCCTGCGACATTTGTAAACAAACCAGGCGACACAATGACCAAAAGAAAATGGACAAACAAGCAAACAAATATAGTATAACTAATCGTAGTTTTTGAATATCAAAATAAGACCACGAGTGACCGAAGTACGCATAAGGATTAAACGAGTGGGCGGAACTTGTTCCGTCCACGAGTTTAATCGTTAATGCGTATTCGGTCACGAGTGGTCTTACTTTGATATTCAAAATGTATGATTTAGTTATATTGTTTATTATATAGATTTTCTAAATTTCTTATATATTATTTTTTTATTTGTATATTTGATTGCACGCGTGTGAATCTACGAACAATGATACTACAGGGTTCAGTTGGAAGGATCTGCCATCTTGAAAATGTGAAATCCTATTTTTCATATTTACAACAATGTACAAAAATAATTAAAATGCTTACCTTGAAAGCTTATTTTAGGTAAATTAAACCACAATTGAAGCGTATACGAAGCCAAATAGCGTCTAATCTTTACGTTTCAAACTGCAAGTCTTCATATGACGTCAATGACGTCATTTTGGTTATGTGCCAAAGTCATCAATAACATTTCGCGGATTTTTTTCAGCTTACAATCGTATGTGCAGTCACCGTTGCACAACAAGGGACGTAACCACCACACTTATAGTTTTGCAAAACGGTAGTTCCGGCGGGAAAAAACTGATATTTCACATGTGAAATACCGGAATTTATTTCAAGGATAAATCCCCATAATTCACACCTATCTATATAATAATGATCCTTAATACACTACACAGAAAACTAAAGATCGAGCAACACGAACCCTACTAAAAACCGGTGATGCATCATGTGCTTCAGTAGGGTCTGCAGTACTTGCTCTTCTATAGAAATATGTTTCAGTGAAGAATTGGACTTACATGGAATACATTCCGGTCCTTCTTCGTAATTTAGTAAATACCTATATGTTGTAACATAAATAACATTTCTTCCTTTGATGTTGTTTTTTTTGTTTTTTTTTTTTGAATTATTCAGATTAATAAAATGTGCTTGTAGAAATCCATGGTCTGTTATCTTGAAATGATATTGTATCTTACTTAATTAATCAGTGGGGCTTATGCCATGGTACAAAATAGAAATAACAAAAACATATTCTTAGCCAGTAGGATTATGTGGGACAATTACTTTTAAAAATAAGAAAATCTAGAAAACATTCTTGGCCAGTGGGAATATGTAAGACAGGTACTTTTAAAAATAAGAATACCAAGAAAATATTCTTGGCCATTGGGAATATGTGGGACAGGCACTTTTAAAAATAAGTATTATTGGTCAGTGGGAATATGTGAGACAGATACTTTCAAAAATAGGAAAACCTAGAAAATATTCTTGGCCAGCGTGAATATGTGGGTGAAGTACTTTTATAAATAAGAATAACAAGAAAGTATTCTTGGCCAGTGGGAATATGTTGGACAGGTACTTTTAAAAATAAGAAAACCTAGAAAATAGTATTGGCCAGTGTGAATATGTGTGACAGGTACTTTTAGAAAGAAAGAATAACAAGAATACTTCATTATTCGCCAGTGATATGGAATGTTTTGTTTTATCTAAAGCGTGTCAACAATAAGACGACATCTGAATTTCAAGTGGCAATATGTGGACTAGCTTCCTTATATTTACTCTACTCATCAAAATTTATGGAATATAAGGACTTTTTAGTAATTTTCACAGCTATCGATCGCCCTAACTGTAACATTATTGACAAATAATATTTAAAGCAGTCGTTTTTTTCAAATGGTTTATACTTTTGAAATTTAATCTGAACGCTTCGTGATATACATACTTTCTATAATTAAATCTACAAGCTGTTGCAATTCTGCTGCAAAATAAATTTTTCAATACTTGACATTTGAAGATCTGTCGTCGACATGATTCAACTGATAATATTGTCGTTATGGTTTTCGATGCCATTTGCTTATTCTAGGATGCACATGTATGTACCTCCTAGTTATGCAATATCTGATTCGGATTATTGTCCAGGAAATTCAAAAAAACTCAGCGATGACTGTAAAATGGCAATATGGTGTATGGCTGGCGGCCAATCTCGAATTGTACGTTGTCTTAGAAAAGGTTTGCGACTGGAATCAGACTCCTCATGTATTAGTGATATAGTTTCGTCTTCAAGTCCCTGTAGCCAGAACCTAATGGGTAAGACAACTCTCAACCCTTTTGTCTGTCAAGATTAATGAATATTATATAAATCAATAACTATTATGATATGTGTTACAAAGTCTTAATAATTCCTCCAGAAATAGGAGCACCATTTAGGAAATAATCTTGTAATGTAATGTCTCCATTTAAAACAAAATCAATTCCAATGGTCAATGAAAATTTTGCATTCATTCAGGTAATCAATTTCATTTATTTTTTTATCACTTTTCATTGTGACGTGACATCTATTCTGCGCATGATTGTTATTCAAGATTTCCTGTGTTCAGTCTTTCCTGATTTACGTATGGAAATATGCCATTATAGTGTCAGGCTTGATGAACCAGTCTGGTATGTAAAAAATCCATAATAATAGGCTCGTATTCATAATTATGGCAGTGTTTCTTTTAAGACACATTATAGTGTGTGAAAGTCAATATGCGTCTGACATGGGTAATTGTTGTTCTTGTTTTATTTTTAATCAGCAAGGAAAGATAAATGTAGGAAAGCACCGAAGGCACATCTTCCTGACAGCACGTTTTGCCATCTCTACTATGACTGTTCAGATCCAACAGAATCAAAAATATGTCCTTATCCAAAATTGTTCTCAGAGGTCTCGAGAAGATGTGAGGATTTTAAGAGTGAAATGTGGATCAAGAGTAGATGTTAAGTCGTACTGTAAGTAACTAACACTATCTATTATCAGTATGTGTAGTTTGTAGCTATACTGGTACTAGTAATCCCGTAAGGGAGTCGCGGGATGGAGATGGACAATACACGTACATTGTCAGAACAAATTATGTGTACGAACTTTAGAAACAGGTAGAAAAGTGAAAATTTGGCAAGCTTTTCTGTCCTGTTCGCAGAGTGTACAAATGAAATATTTTAATTTCCGACAATGTACGTATATTGTATTTATACTGCAATGTCTAAAAGATCACGGCAACTGCCAAATTGTTTACAAAGAGCAGATACAAGTATCGTTCTAATCGTTGTTAGTGGCGTCATGTTTTCTGTCCGCGCTTATAGAGTTACCGTTTTTCTTTCCGTTGCTCGGCATGATTCATGTATCAGAAACATTATATTTTAGACTCTGACCGTGTGAATAACAAACATTTCAAAATTTGAACCAGTCAATGCCATATGATTGTTCAAATAGAACCAGTCCATGAAATAAAAATCTATACGTTAAATCATACCTTAGAAGAATATAACTATGACTTGCAAATCCAGTATCTATGTAATGTTACTATGGTATGATCCATCTTATTGTTTGTTTACATCCGCATTGCCGATTGAGATCCTGTGAACAGAGAGAGGATTGGAATCCCATTAATATGTTTAACCCCGCCACATACCGGTATATGTGCCTGATCCTGGATTTCCAACGCCATATGCCTTTATCTTTAACATCATATTAGAAACGCCGTATATCTGACAACGAAACAATATTACAAATACAATTATAGATTATTATATGGAATTTTTCATATCACATGCCATATCAACCCTCGACCCATATTAGCCATCGGGCATTGGTTGACAGTTTTAAATGAAAACACCAAAGGTGATGTTAAACGATCGAAATGCTTGCATGTAGATTTTTTGTATGCTATGCACAATCGCAAAATATCAGTATACTTCTAGAAAAAGATGTCAAACTTTGAAATAGTAAACTGAGAGCAAACTCCAGAGACATCAATATGTTATTCACATAAAACAGCTTTTTATCCAATGTTCCAGAATATGTTACATTTTCTTGTATATACATTTGCACATATATAATAGTGAAAATTTTGTCAGCATGGCCAAGAGTGAAAGACCTTGGTAAGTCTGCTATTAACAGGAAACCTACCCTGTCTGAATTATCGTTTACAACTCCTTTACAAAACTCATTCCCACAAAATAAAACATACAATGTAATGTAGATGTTCCTTTACCAAAGAATCTAATGGGATAAACTTTTTTAGCCACAAGCAAACCATTGCTTGTAGTTTTAAAAGTTACAAGCATATTTCAGATATTTAAGAAGCATATTGGGGGGGGGGATACTAATATAATTATTGAAAAGTGCCAAAAATGGAATTAACAGTTGGTGTAGGAGCTACTACTATAACATGCAACAACCCAGTTTTACATTCTATTACATTATTATTTTATTTCCCATCAACTGTTTACGACACTACATCTGTTTTGATTGATTGATTGATTGGTTGATTTTTGGTGTTTAACGCCACTTTCAACAATATTTCAGCTATATCATGGCGACCAGTTTTAGTGGTGGAGGAAGCCGGAGTACCCGGAGAGAACCACCGACCATGGGCAAGCAACTGGTAAACTTTATCACTTGCGGTCATCTGTTTTGAAGGGGCAAGCAAATCAATGTGACAGTCAAAGTGAAATATATATAGTGTATTCAGAACCATTTGTGGGTTTAATTTTATACCTTGGAAAAGGGAAATATTTTTCTATATGGGGTCTTTTTCGCGGAAGGAGAATGTGACTCTTGAAAAAATTTACAACTCTTATTAATAGATTTGACAATGAACTTTTATCCAATGCTATTTATATATATATATATATATAGCCCTCCGAAGACAACATCCGTGTCCTTTCCATTTTCATCTTTTTTGTTTCGAAGCCAACATCAACATTCAATTCCCGGAATTCCCTCATCCATTTACGGACAACTACTGGAGTATTATACAGGTTTTTTTTTCATTATTTGTGTCCCAAGTTTGTTTGCCGGTTCGATACTTTCATTTCATATTTATTTTTAGGTGACACATACTTTAAAAGAATGTATTGTTGACATAAATACGTCAGCAGTGAGTTAAGGTTAACAGGTCAAAACCTCTTCGGGATTTTCTAGACTTTTCATTAGATAGTACGTCAAACATTAGAACACGTGTTGTCTAAAGCACTGGTTCCCAAGACAAAACTACGATGGTCGAGAACTAACTACACTGACACACCAGTTGAATTGTAACACCCAGCAGCGTAGGATATAAATAGACTATGTTTTAAAATTTATTCTAAATTTAAAAACAGAAAACACACATTTCGCAACAGGACAAAAGTAGAAAGGTACAATTTTTGTACACTTGCTGAAATACCCACACGCATTTTTTGTTGTTCAAATGTCAATTTTCGAAAATCAAAGTATTTCTAGATATTGAAATATCCATCCGCAAAATCCGCGTTGCAACAAAGAAATGCTGATAGATGAGCAAACGTGCATACAAGTACCCGATTTTAAGGGGGATTTATAATATATGAATGTTGCATGCATGCTCTTTCTGATATTTAAGTTACTCGTCCTCTTTCAATTGACTCTATATATGGACTATATTTTTGTCCGGGCGGAAGGTTGCGACACATGTTGTGTAAAGCAGTGTCTTCCGGTTTGTATGAGCGCTAGCATTAAACGATATCTCACTTACGTTCGATCGTTTAAAAATGAAATAGGATTTATTTATAAAATGCTTATTTTATTTTCTCATTTTATAAGAAAATTCTCGTTTCCTGTGCTTCTCGATCCATTTTTGTCCGAAACCAATGTAAGATTCAATAACATTTTTCAGGTCAATATAAGCTAAAGATATGCATCCCATCATGTACCCCTTGTGAGCTTCACCATCCAAGTTGTGTAGGTTATCCAGATGGTAGAAGTTTCCATAGTTACAAACATTGGCCCTGGTATATGGTATGTGACGGGGAGAGATTTGTTAAAGAAGGTTTCTGTGGAAATACGAGGTATGGCCGTGATCCGTCATGTCTGACTAGAATTGACTGTGATAGCAATGAAAACAGATATCACGCTACAAAAGACTGTGGAAGATACGTTTGGTGTTACTATGGTAGGAAATTTCACTATTGGTGTCCAGCTGGTACTGTGTTCGACAAAAGACGAGGAAGTTGCCAGCATCTTTACGACACGTGTAAACCATGCGGAACAAAATCATGGTAAGTTGGGGTAATGATCTTTTTTATTTACTACATAATAATTACATGTGTTCATTTCATGGGGAAAAGGTTAGCGTTAGAGTTATGGTGCTTAATGCGACTTTCATCAATATGTTAGTTATGTCGTTGCAGTTAGCTTTATTGGTTGGTGGGAAACCGGAGTACCCGGAGAAAACCACTGACCTGTTGCAAGTCACTGGCAAACTTTATTACATAATGTTGTATCGAGAACATCTCGCCATCTATTGAAATGTTAAATGGTGTTAACATATACACGTATATAACAGTGGTGAGTTGTAAGCTATTTTTATATATTATATACCAGCACCCAATAAGATAATGCAGCTTGAGTAAATCATAACGAATGGTGTGTGATTCTGTCTCTATGAACCAGCAGAGACGGCCTAGTTTAAACAGGAAATGCTGTCAAAGGTACAAAAGGAGCTATGAAACAGGAAATATCCGGTATGGGACAGGAGGTTTTGTTCAATATGTCCAGCATAGCGGAGATGTACCAGCTAATTGTAGTTCAGGATATGCTGTCCAGTATAAAACATGATCTCCATTCTAGTACGGTACAGCGGGTGCTGTCCAGCATAAGTACGAAATACTGTTCCGTGTGAATCATGAAATACTGGAAGTACTCTCTATTGTGAAATAGAAGACGTTGTCCAGTTTAACACATGTGATAGGTTCCAATAAGGAACAGGATATGCTGTCAATTCGAGATACATGGTGTTGAATTAGGTTTTTGAGGTATTATAATCGTTTGTAATTCCTTGGTTTCATTCGTGTTCATTTCAGTTTTTTCCTGGTTGATATTTACCCTTAATCTTCGTAGCATTGATGGTTGTGGGGTGATGGGGTGGGGGAGGAGTGTTGATGGTTGTGGATGATGGAGGTGGGGAGGATTGTTGAGGGCTGGTAAAAGGTTGATATGAATATTATCACTTTGACTGTATTATATCCAATGGAAATACATATGATTTCATAGCAGTTTATTCTTCTTTTTTTTTCAGCTGAGCGATGGAGAGATGACAGCCGATAATAAACCATTTATCTAAATAAATGTATCTGCATCAAATTCTTTTGTTTTCTCTTCTATCTTGCAGAATTGCATTTGAATTATTAAATTTTAAAAAAGCAACAAATACATAATTGCAATCCTGATTGTTAATACAAGTCAAGACGTAATACTAGTATACAATGGGGTCCCATTTAACGGTTTAGCCTCCCCAAATTGTTATGTATGTCCAAAATAAGACCCATATTTCCAATTTGATGGTCTCATGTTCGTGGTTGTCGTGGTCGTGTTTGTATGGTAGTTGGATTACAACTACCGGTGCAATGAGTGCCTATCACCATTAATGTTGTCAGTTCGAAACCCGTTCATGGTGAGGTGTACTCGATCGATACAACATTATGTGATAAAGTTTGTCAGTGACTTGCGACAAGTCGGTGGTTTTCTCCGGGTACTCCAGTTTCCTCCACCAAAAAAAAACTGACCAACACGATATAGCTGAAATATTATTGAAAGGGAGATAATCACCATAAACCAAAACAAACAAACCATTATATGTTCAAAAGATCTGAGTTGGTTCCTCGTCTTGTTGATATTGCTGGATTTGTTGACAATCACTATTTCAGGCTGCTTTTCATAATGAAAAAATACAAACTCTTTTTGCATATGCAGTCCATAGAGTTTATTTTTCACAACTTGTACATTACGTCCGAACTTGTAGCTTGTATTCAGTCTTTTTTTTTCTATGTACTTAATTATCAAATTAGGGAGTTTTTAAGAATTGTCTCGTCTTATCTATCTAAATATTGTTTAACTTGCGTACAGATACAGGGAGATGGTATTGGAAAACAAACGTTAGAGAAACCGAAGGGGCAATCAAGAATGGACAATCCAGAGAAAAC